>JAQGAO010001049.1:0-27063 GCA_034697705.1 Ommatoiulus sabulosus | reverse complement strand
CTATATTTGCTCTGCATGGAGTGGATGCTCGGGAACGTCTTCGTCAAGTTTGGACTCCTTTTCCGAGTCATGCATGGTGATGCCATCTGGAAGATACCTCACGTCCTTGCAAAAAATGTAAAAAAAACACGTTTGCGCTTGTAACCCTTAAAATATATACTTGTAAATAGTAGTTGTCGTTAAGATGTCGACCTGTACAAACGGAAGCTACCATATCGAGTTTTTTGTTTTTTTGTTTGTGCGAAAAGCTGAAATTAGATTGTTGACATGGCTGATGATGAAGTCGTTTATCTGGAGAATGTCCATTTCATAGCCTGTTTTCGTGTATAGTTCCTTGCTTGGAAGATGACGCTCCTCTTTAATATTTTATGTCCAATTCAAAGATCCGTTAAAAATTGATTTTGTGAGTGAAATACTAAGGAATATATTTCTATGCTTGCTGCTATGGTGCAACAATAGATTTTTTAGGAGATGGAAGATAATTTAACTCTTGCATGCACCATGGCAGCATCAAATGCATTGCTAAAAATTGCTATAACTTGTTAATAACTGTAAACAAGCTGAAAATTATTGAAATCACGTGCTCGTTCAACCAAAAGTCTTTATTTCAACGAGAATTTCGAAAATGATGACGAACATTTTAACCGTGGTCCTGAAAAGTAAGGTCCATGCTGTCAGGTGTTGTATAAATATGTGTATTTGTTTGGTCAAACACATTTTTCTTAAAAAAATGTTGAATTTTTATACGACTTTCGATACATTTTTTACAATTGCTACAAATTAAATAAGAATGCATATCTGAAATTTCAAAAAGGATGGTTTTCAGAGAATCAGAACGGCTAGTGAACTCTTAAATAGAAACCTATAGGAAACTATTTATGGTACAAGAGATTATTTGAATTCACAGTTCAGGTATTTAGACTTTAGTTTTCTATACGCGTTTTCGTTTAAGCCAGTTTACGAGTATCCTGATTCCTAGAAAAAAAAATAAGACAGAATATGAACCATTTGCATGAAAATATCGTGTCTAGCTGAAAATCTACCACGTGAGCTCGTGGTTTCATCTCCCATACGCCTCACTTTTTTCTCTATGCAACCATTCCCAGGCCTGATGAATATGTAATTTATGATTTCAAAATGTCTTCTACAGTCTTCCACCTTCCCATTATGTAAGTGGATCATACGCAGACTTATATGCATGCATAATATAGCGCTTGATGTTTTTTTTTTCTTTTTTTGGTACTTAATGCGACGAATTCAATGAAATTCCCGTGACAGTTTTGCGGAACGTGTCTGAATGTAGCTCACTGAAGTTCACAGCCGTGCGAGAAATGTTAATTCGAGGGTTGTTGCGGACAAGAATAATATTGCGCAATAATGTACCTCAAATATCATTTCTGGAAATATTTTTTTCAGATGGCGTTGCTTGCTAGACGACTATCACGCTATTTGATCAAAATTTTTGAAAATCTAGCCATTGCACATCGAAGTGGACGCTTATTGCTCATTTTCAAAGAATGTTTTACGATAATATTTCAAATTTTTTTTTGGTTTTAAAACATTTCTATGTATTATGGTTAGTTAAGCCTTTGGTTTCGGTTCAGTTCATGAGTTAAGGCAGTTACAGTCCAAGAATCCAATCAATTCTGGTAACCACACGGTGAATCAATCATGGGCATTACATGATTTTGCTTCACGCAGCTCAGACCTCGAAACCATCCTGCACGGGGAGCACTTAGAATCGTCCATTAACTGATTTGCCCCTTAGGTCCACTGATCCCAAAATTTATGGATTCGTGTACTGTGACATATTGGATCCAGTGTCCAGCACTGCCTATACGAGATGCACTGACTGCCTCGAAAGCGCAGGGGAAGCAGGGGTCTGAGTAGTTGACCAACATCAATCTTTGCTTTCACTTACAAGAGTTTTGGCAATTTTATTCAAGCGTTATGGTTTCAATCAGTCAAGGTGACATTGAAATATATAATAGGCGCCTGTTTCCTAGACCAATTTTTCCATTCACTGGACGATCGGCGACGCTGCGGCAGTAGCCTACTCGAGATTGATTCGTCCAATTTCATTTTAATATCCTACACAATGGGCCTGACGCTAGCTTTGTTGCCCAAATGTATTAATCAGTTTCCATATATCACCGAATATATATCGCCTTATGAAGCTCGAAAACGACACGCATCCCATTAGTCAATGTCCGGCGAGGAGGCTGGACGACTCGCGGAGAGGCAAGGTTTACTACAACAAGTGGTATATTGGCTTTTTTCTTGGTGGAAGGGCATTTCTCATTGGTGACAAATTGGAATTGGGACGTTGGCTTTCGGTGCGTTTTATGCTAATTGCTCGGTTAGCAAACCGCACGGTTGTCACGTGTTGCAACTGCTTGAAGATGATATATTTTCTTGAAGATGGCTGCTGCATGCTAAATGTGGGTTAGGATGTTGCTCCAAAATACAGAATCTCTATACATGTATATAAAGAACTGGGACTGATTATCTCTGCATTATTATATATACGGGGAACTGCGGATATTTTTTTTAAATACGATGGATACGCTGTATATGATGGTATCAATAACATGTATCGGAATATAATTTTGTCAAATATGGAAAAGACGCACTGTTTTGATGAAACCAATTAAATGTCTGAAAATAAAGCACATGCATGGAGTTTAATTTTTAACGAGAAATCAAGATGAAGCCTTATCTGTAAAGCGCACTAGAGAAAAAAAAGTAACTCTATATCACGTTTTCTTTGAATATTTATCTTGTTTCGTATTAAAAAATGGTGGAGATGAGATTCTGCCAAGAAGAAAGTTGCATCAGCTATCTGATAATAAATCATTCATCTAAAACGTGAATGTATTGTACTCTGCGAATCCAAATCCCCTAATTAATAACTGCTTCATTTTTTCGCTTTGTTTCTATAACTTGATAGTTTTTTCATCTATCAATTCATCGCAATTTTTTCAAAAGATGTGCGCATTAAGAACAGATTTTATTTCAGTTTAATGTACTGTGTAGGTTTCGATTCGTATTCTTTGTCTTAAGTCATTAGCTTTCGTTTAGCGAACATTTCCTCGCCCTCTTTTAACATAATCGTAGGTTGCTAATTGTACGTTTTAAAAACTACTTAGAGTAATGTGTTTTCAAGTTTCCAGTAGTAGATGCATGACATTTCTTTTTTATGAAGAGTCAAAACAAGCCTTGTTACGAACTATTAGTGAAAATATCTTTAATAAAGTCACCCACAAAACGATCCAAATTAAGCTAATGCATCTATGTGCAGTATATTTCAACGTTACTTCTAACTCTTAAATGCTACTAAGGATTGCGTTTGATTTCGAATAAAAAATAGGGTTATGATGTTATGATATACAGTATTATCCATATTCAAATGGTTGGAAGTAGATGCAATTAAGAAACTATAGATTCAACAACCAAATTAGCCTAATTTTCAACATCGTTTTGAAACAAACATCTTGAATTAAAAAGCTACGTCCACTCTGGAGGAAACATACATTTCTGGAAACATAAACGTACATGTATGTATGCAATTTATGTAAAAAAAATTGTGTAATAATTGTCCTTATACAGATTTCGTCAGCATGCATGTATCACGTGGCATTTCATTCATTTCATTGGCGAAAATTATCCGGAGGCAGTGCCGAAGCACGTTTTTTTAGTTGCTGATTCGATATAAAGATCACATGATGTAGTCCCATTCGTAAATCGGCATAAGGTCCATTTATGTGAAGAACTGGCAGCAATTACATGTAGCAATAAAAGGTTGCTCTGTATGTTTTCTCCAATGAGGACGTAATTTAAGGAATGCATTTGGTTTCAAATACAAATGCAATTGAAATTATGAAGATAAATGTAGTCAGTTTTCATATTTTTGAGACAATTCAAGAATGCACGCAACATTAGTCATTGCAATGCACAAGAATGGATCTTATGCAGAGTTACGTATAGGGCTACATCTTGTCATCTTTTCATCGAATCAACAACTAAAGGAACGTGCCTCGACACTGCCTCCGAGTAATTTTGCAAATGGAATGGATGAAATGTCACGTTATACATGCATATATCCAGTCGAACCCGGATAAGTAGACACCCGATTAGTGAAAAAACCTGATAAATGCAAAACATTTCAAAACCCCGTGCTTTTTGAAAACCTCCTAAAGGAAAAAACCGGCTATGTGGCAATTATTTGCAATCCCTATGTGCAGCTTCTTTATATATATTTAAGACCGGATAAGTGGAAATCACGCCTTGCAGTATAAATATAATGAATCTTTAGCAGTAATCAGTACGGCGCATTTACTTACAGCAGGATAAGGAAAATTCCCGCTTTTTAGAAGCCTATATAAAAATATTTGGCAACAGTGCTTGCGGTATCTTACCTTTCATTGTACACTATTAGACGGAGGTACTGTTTTGTATTAATCATTGTAAGTACGTACATTGTTCGGTATTATGTTGGTCAAAAACTTCAAGAAAATTTCTGACTACTTTTTCTGATGTTTTCCTGCTGATCAAAATGTACATTATACTGTTTCTCCTCTTCTATTGCTATCTTACTGCTGAATGTATACGTACGTATTCGTTATAAACCCTTTTTTTTATCAATAAATGCTCTTCTAAGAGATTAAGCTACAACACATGTATTTGACTAATCTGGGCAGAAACTGATCTAATTTGAGCGCTTATCACGCAAAAACCCGATAAGTGAAAAAAAACGGCTAAATGGAAAAAAATGTCGATGCCGAGTCCATTTCCACTTATCAGGGTTCGAATGTATATACATGCTGACGAAATCTGTATAAGGTCCATTGACATAAAGTATAAGATTTATCAAATCATGAAATGGTAGTAAACTCCCGTTTTTTTCTAATTGCATCGTATCATTACCCTAATATTCAGAATTACAGTTACTCCGCGTTACATTGACTCGTGATGGTGTTGCATACATGATGAAATATTGCGTACTATTTCAAGTATATTCCACGCAGACGACTGCAACCTGACCAAGAGTTAATGCGTGCGGCTCCGCACTCTGATTTCGGAGCTTACCTTGGCATGGAAGTAATGCAATTTGTGGCTTGATTGCCGGTCTGCACGTGCATCGATTTGCGGTGGATAAATAGCTACGTGCCGTTTCTGCAACCTGAAATCTGCGCAGGATCCGATCCTTGGCGAAGATCCGATGCTATTAGGGACGGCATGCAGCGCCTCCTTACTTAACGAATGGATTACCTGAAGAGCGTCTCTCGGACGGCTGAGTGACGCCATGCATCGTTCTCGTTTTTGTTGTCTTCGGGCGCAGTATTGAGTTCCTTTTCGCAGATATGAACTCGGAGGTAGGGCGAATTAAGATGCTGGAGAGATTAACTTCCTCGCTGCAGTTTGCTATCATTAAGGCGGAGGGACATAAATCTCCGCCAGGGGTGCCCCCGAATGCACTGGCGGTGATGGCATCGTGAACTTGCATAGGTGCATACCATTAGGAAAGATGAGCTGCGTGCACTTATGTCACTTTGTGGGGTTATTTATTGGAGCTCGTAAATTGAGCGCATTGTGGAATCTGCGCCCGTATCTCCTCCCAGCTTACCATTGTTGGATGCTAAATAGGGTTGCGGAATCTGGGCACAAAAGACGCACGTTGGCAAATAAATCCCGCAATAATATTCTCTTACGGCAGTAAATCTTCCGGCAATATTCCGCTGAACTGCGAGCGTGGTTGGGAGTTAGCATAATGGCGCGCGTGTGCAAATGCGAGCCGCAGTTTCGTGCCCTTCGAAATTGAAATGAAACGACGTTTGGCAAAGGCCGGCACGAATGTCGTGACTCTTTTGATAACGCGATATTGTTCGAAAACAGTTTAAGTTTAATGCCCAGGTGGTGGGGACAAGTGCTTTTGCCAGTCTCAGTATTTGAAACTGGTGTAGAAGGCTTGGGAAGGACACGTGGCCATTTTGGATGAAAGGATCCTTACTTCAACGTATTACCATGGTATCTATCTGAGTGTATACTGTAGCAACGGTATGGCTTTTGTCATCTTTAGTTGGTATATCTATCACTGCATTGGACTTTGAGGAGTACTGTATAGTTATCACTGCAAACCCCATGACATACATGTACTTGGTAGTTTTGCCACGATAGCGGCGCGATTCTGTATATTGATGAGTGAATAGTCACCATGCAGTACACCATTTGTGATTATTAAAGCAATTAATGGATTTGTAGATTCAATTCAATTCAATTAAATTCAACTCAGTTTCTCTTGTTTCTATTTGTATCTGGACACATAGAAATATGTAAGTCACACAAATTCGTGTTTCTGGAAACATACTACATGTAAGAAGATATGTTTGTTTCCAGAAATAAGTGGCAACAATTGGCATCAATCAACAAGATGTTCCTTTACGTTCCTCCAGTTTGTACGTAGCTTTGTTTGTGCTTAATTGTAATTAATTGTACTCACAGCACTTGAAGCCAAAAGCCGAAACGTTGTTTTAAATTAGGAAATACAGTACTGTACATAATTTGATCTTGATAAATCTATAGCTATATTGGTTGGAGCTTCAGCTTAATTTCTCGTAATCTCGTCTTTGTTCAATTTCTTAGTTTAATTTACAAAAAAAAAGTTTTAATAAGCATGTAGTGCGCAAAAGTCGCTTTCAAGTTTTAAACATTCCTGAATCGTTCAACTTGACAAAATATCGTATGCGGTTTGGTAAACATGGTATGCTCATTTTTGTGTGAAAAAGATGCAATTATAAAAAAATGAATAACGTAATTTTTAATTGTCTTAAACGAAAAGACCGTGCCGTTATTATGCTAAAGAAAATAATACACCAAGTGGGGCACAGCAAGACTACTGCATGTATACTGTACGAGTTGTGGTGAACTGTATGTGACAGCTAGGCTACAATTGTACCTTATGGGACGTTAAATGCTTCTTTTCGCATCTGCATCGGAAACCTCGAATTCATCGCTGCAAATGTTGCATTAATGGATCGACATTCGATGCATGCAAGTTTTTAATCTATAGTATGAAAGCATTTTTCAGTATATACAAATCGTAGACGATTCTAGACTCTTGAATTTGCAGTCTGCGCTCATTACATCTTCTTCTCTACTTAGTTCGCCATCTACAAGCTTTTTATTCAAATGAAATGGCTAATTTTGAACAATACGTTATGGCTAAATGATTTTTTTTCTCGTTTCTTGCTTTCCAAGCCCTTCGACTGCATACAAGAGTATATTGAAGTCATGAAACAATGAATTCCCATCTGTTTCACGACGATTACTTAACTTGAATGCAGCCTCCTCATTTGCCATTATGAGAGAAGATGCCTACCGACTGCCTATAGACGCTCGTTTGTGTTTTTACACTATAGGAAATAACGAGCCCATTGATGGGTTAATACATCTTGCGCTTAGTGCTTTTTTATTTCCACCTAAAATACTGGCTTTTGTTCATTTCGAGCGTAATTGATTTTTCTGCAGCTCCTTTTTTTATTATGACGTCGCCATTTTAACGTTTTTATGAAAGTTCCAGCCTGCTTTACCCCAATGTGTTTTTTCCCCCCGAGTTCGCTATCGGATGCTGAATCCCCCATTATAACATCATCATTTAACATGACGTAAAAGTTGAAATTTATATCTTGCCCGATAAGGAGAAGCACGCTATATATTGCATATTTATTCAGAGCGCCTAGCTCAGTCGGCTGGGTAATTCCCCTCTATGAGCAAATTCGCCATTAACACTTAAGACCCACATCGAAAACAAAATACGTATCGCATTTACCGATGTATTTATTGCTACAGACATGCATGGTTTCCGATATTTATGGCTTTGGCTTCCAGTCCTCCGCCGTGCTTTTATCGCTGGGTTTTGAGAAGAGCATATTCTGCAATTTATTTCAAGGAGGGCAATGCCATTATACTTGACCTGTATATTTGAATTCCTGCAGTTTTCAATTCAATTCAACTCAGTACTCTAATATCAGTAAATGAATACCATGTGCTAGGGAAGGTGTAATCCATCAAATCAAATTATTCGGTAGTTGCCACCGCATTAGTGTGGACCCAAACATCATTGCAAAATTGTATTTCGGCAAAGTTTTTCCTGACCATACTAAATAGAATACAAATTTATAAATTTGAAAGTTTCTTAAGTACAATTGGAATGCCATAATTATTTTCTTCATTGTATAGTACATTCTTACACATGCCTTCGTACTGTGTTTTTCAACTTAAGTCACTTGAACAATGCACAGCTCCAAGTTCAACTTATCTTACGGTTATGTTCTCAAGAGGACACTTTTACTCGAAAATATGCAAAGCTTCTTATTTGTAATAAAGTATTAAATTTAGTCGTATGGTATATAATCGTACGACTAGATGCATCGAGGAATTATGATCCAAGTTAATTAGCTATTGATTTTGTAGCTTGAGTATCCTTGAGCTGTGTATGGACTATAAAGTTATATAACCAGGTATCATGACAGAATTTCCTGGTTTGTTCGGTATTCAATTGTTTCTTCCTTGAAGTCATGAAATAACGATGTTGATGGAAGATTCATCACTTAACGCTGTTTTCTGGAATGCATTCTGAGTGTTCCGCTAATGTCCACAGAGTGGAACAGAAGCAAGAGCACCCTTTCTACAAGCTATTACCACACCCTGGCAATATGCATTAAAGATTTAATTCCCTTCTTCGGCTAAGCTGCTAAGCAGCCAATAGTCTTTAAGGGTTGCAGCTCACAGGGTGCCAACCCGACAGGATTAATCCCCCTGGACGATGAAGTCAACGGTTCGTTTCTTAATGGAAGGTGCCCACTGTTGAATCCGTCTTTGTTGGGCGTATAAAATCGATGAAAACCCTTCTTTGATTAAAGACTTGAAATAGTTTTTCATTTGGATTTACCGTATATAATTTGAGAAGAAGCATGCGGCCATGATTGGTCAGAACAGCTTTTAAAACGTCACCGAGTTTGCACGCTTGGGATAGATTTTAAAGTTGATCGATTAGTTATGCTTATATTTTCTCAAGGAGTTCTATTTGTGATTTGAGTAAAACTGAAACAAACTAATTTTAAGAGGGAAAAAATGGCACTCTATCTTGATCATCATTTGGGTGGAATTTCAGGCGCTCAATTATACAGTACATGACTACTGAAGTGATTGCTCGTATTTTTCAATATTTTAGAGGATTTTATAAAATTATCAATTTCAATATGATTGTGAATTGTTACTTTTGTGTTAGTGTACTGTTCAAATCCTTGCGTACTGGACGCCGTAGTCTATATTGCTCGTGCGCACTAATACTCTTAGATATTGCCAGCGTACTGGAAACAATGATCCTTTGAGCCATCAGGGTTATCTATAGTTAGGACAATCGCATTATCTCGTTAGTAACGTTTTTTTCTTTTTGATATGGGAGATCTTGTGGATTGTTTTGTATGGTAATTTAAAGTGCGCCAGTAATTTCTTTTGTATTTTCTGCTCACGCTAAGTGTATTCTGGAAGTCTCTTAAGTCTGGACGAGCAAGTTTCTTATAGAAGTTGAAAACAGTTTCTATGGTCCATTGCTTACATGAATGGATAATAGGAAGAAGGATCTAGCAACAGCTTAGGTTCTTCTTCCATGGTCCTTAGTGCAACCTGCTTTTCATTTTCTCGTCGGTTGCACTTAAGTCGATAGGCTGGAAATTGTGTTCGAGGCTGCAGACGCGCCTCTCTGGATGATGCAGTCACACGCAGTTTTAGAAATTAAAGGGAAGTGCTTGTCGAACGTTGGCAAGACGGAAAAGAACGTGTTTAGCAATAAATGGGAAATGCACTCAACCTTGTAATGGTGACCACCAAAAATCACCATCTCCTTCCACCCGCATTGTCTGCTGTTGCGACGCTCAATGCAATGGCTTTCTGCATCAGGAAATGAAATTCTTTGATTGGCCTAATGAAAGCCTTCGACTTAATGGTCATTTCTTGGCATTTGATGCGTTTGTGGATATGGCGCTGGTCGCCTCTGGAGAAACCCTCGCGCCATTTGCCTTTGGTTGGCGTGTGGATTATGCAGCCTCGGCTGCGCAACTTTTATCTGCCCGTGAAAGGATCAAGAAGGAAATCCATGAAGCGTCAACTAACCAGAAGTTAATTGAGGTTTAGTGTGCTGGGGAAATGCGGTCGTTGATGGACTGTCATCTCCTGACACGCCGAAACAGGCGGTTGCAGGAACTGGGCTTTTTTATTGAAAGAGGGGCTGGGGCTTCCGGAAGTTGTTGTCACCGGCGGAAATGTAATGAAGGATTATATGACCCCATTCAAATTCCTTTGAATTTACGACTGTTGTTTGCACTACCGCTAGCCTAATTCAGTTTGCTGAATGGCGTTGCTTGCCAAAGTCAACTGCGCATGCGTGTGACGAGTAGAGGATAGAGCTAGGCCCCAAAGCCTCTTTTCCAGAACATTTTTAAATTGATGTGCATGTAAACTAGGCTGGAAGTGGGACGTGCAAAATATTTCCCAATGAAATTTTACCTTGTGGCGATAACGAAATTTATCAGATTCATTTATTTGTAAAAATAAAACTTGTTGTAGTTTCAGCATAAAACATTATTTATTCTTTGCATGTACATGTACATGCATTTCGATGCTTGTTCGAAATAGTATTTTGTTTAGAATCTAATAATTTATTACAATGTTTATTACATTGTTCACGTTATCACTCCAAATATTGTTCACATTATTATTAAAGTAATTCGTGGCACCCTTATTTTTGTAGGAAAGTTTAGAAGTTGGTTAGTAAACTTGCCTCGTTTTAAATATAAAAACTGCAATATCTCATAAGTTTTACTTCAATTCGTTGGGCCATGATGTGTCCGAATGTTAGAAGCAGGTTTCGTTATAGCCTAAAACGTGAAATGCTATTAAAAGCACGGGTCATTCATATAGTGTTTTATACTTTATAATTTGCTTTCTGCTCCGTATTCTGAAAGTTGGGATGCCTATTTGAAAAATAAACTTATTCATGTATGTCCAGTTAATTCTAAATTGCTTGGTGCATTGCATATAATGCGAAATATTGACAAAGAAGGCTGTGTTTATTGATTAAACATCACCGGAGTTGAAAAACTTCGAGTTAAAACCAGCACAAAACTGAAATCTAGTTGCCTGGAATGCCCCAAAATTTCCGTAGTTAGGCTTCGTGTATAGCAGAGAAGCTAGCAGTGATTGCTACACATATGGCTTTGTATCAACAGTGCAGTACATGTATACACATTGCTTCAGGAATGAATTTTTGCCTCATCCAGTATTTTTCTATGATGACAAATCATTGTGACAGAACTGATCATGCATCTTAAGTCGTGTCATTTATTAAAATAAAAATTCTAGCTGTTTTGACGACTACAAATTCCCCGAGCGAATCGTTTCTCCCCTTGATGACTACTGACAAGTGTATTAAGTTGAACAAATAGTGGATTTAAAGATTACATGCTGTACGACATGGGGGTCATGTTTTTGTCAACTACGAAGACAAGGGAAAATAATCGGCAATGTCATGCGATTCAGTGCAGATAATCTGCTCGGCCAGACCACACGACAGACAATTAAATTCTTTTTACTACTTGCAGCGCCATGTGCGGAAGGTTTCGTAACTATTTTTTCCTTTTGAAAATTTGTTGATGTGAATTTCTTTGCAATGCTTGCAATGGCATTGCTCGTTCATCATCATTCTTCATAGTTTTCAATCACGTGTAAAAGCATGCATTATGCACCATACCAGTTTATGTATACATTAGCCAATTTATCGATTGGTCTTTAATATACGAGTTTCCAAAATACGTTTCGCATGCGTTAGATCTAATATTTGCTCAATGCATATTCAGTAAATGCATTTTAATGTTCTAATTTCCCTCGAAGCTGTTAAGAAATTACATTAAAGAACGACATTTTTAGACATTTTAGTTCAAAAAATGCTACGATGCTAACTTTTATCAACTCGTCTATGTCTCATAGATTCTTTGATTACTATAATTGAGAACGTCTTTAAGTATAAAGCTGACATTTTTACCGATGTACAGTATTTTTGTGAAGGAATGCGGTATATTCCTTATGTTGGGTTATTAGTGAGGAAACTACAAAAGAATCTTGAATAATTAAAAAAAGAAATTCGAGTTACGAAGTCATAGCTTTGTTACAGCACGTGTTTACAGTAGTTTACATGCATTTGTGAGATTACTCTTAAGTGTTAGATTGTGTTTATATACCAAATCTGGTAAACATGGTTGAGTCTATTAAAATAATTTGAAAATGGCTCAAAATAATTGGTTAGAGAACAGTAGAAACCATTGTGAAATCTAAGCCTTTCCTGTATTTTTTCTTGGTTGTATAAAACTAACGAAAGATTCTTGCTGACTACGATTTAGTTAAAGATTTAAGCACGCACGATAAGTTAATGTTATGCATTTTAACCTTTCTAAATGCATTTTGTGATTTTTTCTGCCACGCTGTAAGTTGATTCTCAAATGGTTTTGTCATATCACTTCCCATATTTTTTTTCCTCCTTTCTTAATTCTTATCTACCCTTTAATTAAAAGAACTAACTTCAAATGGAGGCCTTTGTTTTTGCATTTGATTAAATTTAATTATGCGGCACGCTAGAGAGGATTAAACTAGGAAGATTCAATTTTCTTATCTAATTTATAATAGAGTGAAGCTATAGTTGGAGTCACGCTTTCTTTATTCGAGTAAATATATTTTCTTTGATTCTTCAACATTTTGATGTTAATCGTCAATGTTATCGGAACCGGTGCTCTAATAAATTAGCCTGGTTTAATTAAAAGCTGGAGGCGCATTTCAATCAAGTTAATGTTTACGAAAAAAAGTTCCCTCGCGTTTAGTTCTTGATCGTGAATCGTTTGCTTGGCATCAACTAAGGCAAAATGCTGCCTTTATCTTTGACATTTAGAAGGTTTTGTACATTCGGAATTCACACTGTATTAATTGGCTAAAGGATTGATTTATATGTACATCGTAGTATTGTAAGAGTCGTAACAAATATCGTCAACGTAGTTTAATTCTAAACAACATCATTAAAGTTTTAATTTAGCTACATTTACACGTACAATTACACGTACAGGTCAGTACGTGTAATTTTGTATGAAAAGGGCCTCAACTCTTTGCATTGTAAATCTAATTGTTTATACATGTATATTACTTTTGTGGATATACAGTAATATTTATTTTCTGCTTTAATAACTATTCCAAGAGCGAATTTTACGTCCTTCTGCCCGGGATGAGTGCTCTAATTTGATGTATTTTGCTTTTGTTTCCTCCTAAATAAATGTGAAAAATTTGAAAAAAAAAAATTATTTTGGCCAAGGACGAATTTGAAAGTCTGCAGTTAAATAGTTGGTATTTTGCATGTTTCCAACGAGATGACATATTTTTAGATTACTGCATGTAGCGTCATTTCACCTTACCAAACGATATCACGTTGGAATGGCCAGCATTCGGATTTCAAAGATTTCCGCAACCAAAATCATCAATATTTCATCCAGAAGCGCAGTCTCATTTCCGCGCAGTTCTTTTTCCGTGTCGTCTTAATATAATCACACATTCGTTAATTTCTTGCCCAATTTTAACGCGGGGAACGCGCTCGTTTTCCCCACATCATAAATAATAAAGAAGAGATGTAGGAAATTGCAGCGTGTTCTCCAAACATGCAGAGAGTTTTGAAACGCTCTCGGGAAGGGAGTAAATATTCTCCAAATTAACATATATGAATTTCATTAATTACGCATAGGTATACTAATTATCACTCCCCTGCTTCTCGCTCGATTTTCATCCCCACCCTCGTAATTAGATATCCTTCTAATACTGTTTATAGGCGCAGAGCGCCATGGATGGTAGCCACTGTTGGTTCACGATGCAGCCGACGTAGCTCGGGCATGGCGCCGAAAATATAGCGTTAAAAAATTGATTTTCATGGCATGTGGATGCCCAAAACGTGCGTGGCTTTCTGAGGAAACCGACCAATTATTTGTTGGGTGGCAGAAAATTGCGTTAAAGGGGCATCGAATCGACGCTCGTCCAATTTTTTTTTTTTTCAACGCAGTCTTGCTTACAAACAGGAAAGTTTCGGATGATCAAATTGTGCTGTGAAAAGGGTCAATTTCGCCGCTATGTGGTGTCAAGCAAGAATTATTTCTTGACGTGTGTCAATCTATCGCGAGGTAGAATGTGTTTTCGTCTGGAAATACCATCGATCGACATGTAAATTATATATATGCTCAATGCTAGTTTTGAGTAACTGGGCTTGACATGAAGAGATAATTCCATAAGGCATGAAATAAAGTAGGTTAAAATGAGTGAAACATTGTAGGGGATTGAGACATGATGCAGCTGTTTATTATAGGAGTAGTATGAGATACTCTTTAAGAACTAATTTCGTACAATAAACTTCGTTAATTGCATGAGATCACTGCAATTGCGAGCTTGAGGCGTCTCATAATTTCCCCGTCTTTTGTGTACATGTCTCTACATATCTCATATTCCCACTGTTGTGCTAATAACTATGATTAGTAATTCTGGGAAAGTGACTTCTTTAAATGTGATATTAAATTTGAGATAACGTTGGATGGGGTTAATAAAGTTAAAATTCGAAAAATCCATAATGAATTTCAAAATGGCGGAAATTTCCATAAATGGGTACCATGAAAATGTTCAATATGGTAGTGTTCTATGTAACAGGATTCCTTAATATCTATACTACTTTACTCTAGTCCAGCTCTTGAATTGATCTTTTAACTTATCGATGTTGTTTTTTTTGTTTTTTTCAGGCTTGTGCTCCGCGATACGTATATTTTTCAACGAATTTCAAAAAACGGGAACCCGTAGGAACGTGTTATGTTGCTAAGAACTTCTTAACAAATTTTGAAGAATATGCGCCGTGTAGAACATGTGAGTAAACACCTTTTTTTATTATCGTTTTTTATCTCATTACGGATAAATTTGCTAAGCGACGATTTCAACAACGTGCATGTTTGATTGCTATGGTTTGTTTGGACTATGTTCCGATGAAAAATTGTTTAATTATTTTTAAAAATCAGAACAGTTTTCAGCGTGTTCGTCGTTCTAAAAAAATAAGTTTCAATTAATTTCATCGAATATTCACTGCTAATTAGGGTATTGTCTAAAACAATTTTAATTATGCTACATTTCTATACAGCCAGACTTAAATTTAATAGTGTTCAATTGAAAATAAGAATACTAAGGCTTCTTAGACCGTTCTTGATTCATCTTTTGTGAAGTTGGAATTGCCAAGGGAAATTTTTAAACCAAAAAAGTATAGTTTAATCATGAAAGTTAAAAGGATTTCACCAAATCCGCTGGGAGTTGTCGGATGTGTCATGCCTTTGCTATGCAGGCAAGTACTGTAAATTATTTACAGTTACGATAAAATAACATGCTATATTACTGTATTTGGAAACCTAAAAACTCGAGGGATTTGGATTTATATTTGCTCTGAAACTATTTTGTTAACTCCCTCGTGTTTTCTATGTACCTCTGTAATTTCCCTTTATGCCTGCTTAGGGGCGGACTGGTTCCAAAATAGCTTTCGTAAAAACCGGTTTAATATAGTGCATATTAAAAATAAACCATTTTATAATGATTTATGTGATAATGTTTTCCAATTTCGTCACTTACCCATACAGGTATTGATTTTATTGTGCATATGACGTACGCATTCTTTAACTGGGCTAAACAAATTGTTTAGTTTTTTTATAATGCATATACAGTACATGTACATTTATTGTGCATGTAGCCTACTTGTACAGGTATGTACCAGCAACACTTCAAAGGAAGTATCTTCGTGGTCGAATTCGACGGTTTGATTTGATCTTACTTAATACTACACACATTATTTGTATAGTATATCGTGCATTAGGTTCATAAGTGATACAACATTTTTCATTTTGAGATAATGCATTGTTATGTACAAGTATGATAAAACAGTGACAATACTGTCATTTTGCCGAAAGTATGGTAGGTTTAAGATATGTGATATTTTTTTCTGAATATTGAGCTCATTTTGCATGAATTAATGCGATATCTTAAACCAGAAATTTAAGATTTGAGTTTTAACCCCCCTGCACATTGTATACCAGTGTTGCCAGTTTTAGGGAAAATTGTTTTTCCAACGAATCGGTGGCCACACGTAAATCATTGGTGGATTAAAAGTTGGAATTGGTTAGTAATTTAATATGGAACGCGTATCAGAAACGATGGAATTCAAAGACCGCATTATAGATGGCGAATAACTTTTCCGGAGCATCTCCCATTAATAATTCATACGGTATATGCAACCTTTTAGCTTGGTTTAAAGGACTTGACAAAATTGTGTTATCTTATGGCATATTTATTTATAGGGTTGCACGCGTCAATAATTTAAATTTTATCACAAGTGTTTCATATTCTGTGGTGTTCTTTCCTTCTCGGTATAATTACATGCTCTGCTACAAGCCATTAAAATCAAATTATGAATTCAAATTATAATTTGTATAAATCGATTTAAGTTTTGTTTTGAATTATTTACTTCCTATCTGAGTCAAATTACATTCCAAATCTCTGTAAATGGAAATGTGATTACAACCAAAATAAATTAAAATGTGATGCCAGCCATGATTTATAACCAGATTGCTGAAATGATTAAAATAAGCTTAATAGGTTATAGATTTTCTGTAACATAAGACATAATTTTGGAAATGGAAATGTCATTTAAATGTAAAATAAGTATGCTAACAATTGTAATACGAATCTTTTCATTACATTTAGCAACTTGTTTTGCTTGTATTGATTTGCGGAGTATTCCGAAATTGAATTGCATCTATGAGTTATCTTTAGGCGAAGGAAGTCGATTGGGATTAATATTACACAATTGAACTTGATACGTTTTAGCAAAACATATTAGTTTTAGCGTTTGAAAAAGATATTGCAACTGAAATCATTTTCTTTTTTTTTTACACGCATAAGGCTTCTTGCTAATGTGCGCTACATTGCCATTTTTGTATGCACTTTCAGTGGGATTTTTTGCACATTGTTGTGGGGTGATATGTATTCGGACCACCCTGACCAATCGGCCACTTTGGTAAAGCGCACCACTTCCGGAATTGGAAGTCGGAGAAATTAATTAACAAGACTGCAGCTTAAACCGGGATCTTTCATTTTTGCCCGGTAATTGTCGTTCGGAGGCGTAGGGGGCGCCGCGGCTTTCCTTATCAGCTGCACATCCGTGCGGCATAAGCAGCGCTTCGTTTTATGGTAATGCCGTAATAAATATTAATGCAACGATACCGAATTCTGGGAAGTATTTCCTGCACTCGCGCCCCCCTTCATAAAGAAGCGCCGTAACATGAACGAGCAATTCGGACTCGGATGTAGGTCAGCGGACGTGAGAAGAATAGGTTGTATTCAATTATGTAATAAGATAACAAAACGCAATAAACCCATATTTGCATCTTGAAAGCAACTTTCCTCCCATTTGGTCTTATCAGCGCGCCTTTTATATCATTTCTATCAAGCAGACAAAATGTTTTGATGTACGGCGGACTGACGCCCATGTGCACGTGCTGATGTAACGCCCACCCACCGCCTAATAAAGTTGCGCGTAATTAATGGACGATCCCCGGAGATTTCTGCTAACAAAACGCAGTCAGGGCGGTTGTCAATGAGCATTAATCTCCATTAAGCCCACATTGCTTTCAGCGCGACTGGCTGGGGTTTTTGCAACCCGAGATTAAAAACTTCCGCATCACATTCTACGCAACACCTTTTGGTCGCAAAAAAATATCTAATAAAGTAAAACAATAGGGAGGGGAATGATAACTGCGATTCGATATCAAAGGGAAACCCGTTGTTCAATGGGTGTGCAGCCGAGCGAGATGTACATGCAGTATGAGGTGCCTGCTCCCTGAGTGTAGGCACCTCATACTACGCTCATGCAGTGCAGCCCACTTTCAGGCTGAGGACAAAAGTGAATGAATGTGTGGTGTGGCCTTTGTTGGTTTTTCTTGTCAAATTAACAAGATATCGAAATAATGGGGGGAATGCGCGTTCCATTAGTGGATGTGTGGCCTTCCAACAAAGGACTTTGTGAGAACTCACAAAGAGGCGGGTTGCGAACTCTTAGCATTATGGTGTTTTTTTCCTGACGGCCTCATCGGTGTTGCTTAATTGAAGCATAAAAATGCTTTGTTTGATGTCGTTGAACCACGCCACGTTCATCTCGATGGAAGCACTGAAATGTCTTTCCATCGCGGCTCAGCTGCTCCTAGTGGATATTGTGTTTATAGGCCGCTGGGACTTTTCCATTTGGAAGTATAATAAGACGGAGCCAACCAGTTGTGACATTTGGCGACATACAGGGTGACTGTTACCTGGTAATATTACAATTGTGGCTAGTCAGAAAGAGCCATTTACCATATAGTAAGCAATTCCTAAAATCTAGTAAAAACACAATTTCCCATGATCATTGGAAAAATCTACATTATCATGAGTTTTAAAATATGGAAAGATGTAATTATATATTGTACATATATGCAAATTTTTGGTTATGCCATTTATGGAATTGTTACACCCTGAATATTCACATGATCTCTTTTAAGAAGCTCTTGTCCTAATTTGGCAAATTGTTAGGGTGGTTGTAGGAAATTGACAATGGTCAAAATAATTTCTCTCATTTCATAGTTGTGGGGTTTAGGTTGAATGAAAGACTGGATTCATTCATTTAACTGAATTTTAATGTACAAGGTAATTAAGTTGAAAACAACAAGCAAATGGTAATGCACCTTGGTCTAGAGCTGGTTTACCTCCAGTTTCTGGCTTTCCCACAATACACTGGGAAGTTGGTCTAGTGGCTCCACTCTGGTGGCAACTCCAGTGGAGGGAAAATTCAAGTAACGTTATTCGTCAGTTCCAACAATAGTGAAACATGCATCTTGCTTCACGGAGTGCTTAATGGCGAAAAATTGTATTCGTTTATTATATCATGGGTGACAAATGTTAGCACTCAAAACTTTGGTCAAAATCAGGTTAAATGGTGTAAAGCATAGGTTTTCTAGAAAATATTTAAGTGGTAATTGCATGTATATGACGTTTGAAAGTAGGGACTGTTCAATGAATATAATGTCGATAACCAAATTAAAATTCGATTGTTGTTATATTGTCGGGCAACTTCAAGTTGTTTTCCGAATTAATGAGACAAGGACATGTGCGAAAATCAAAACAAACAACAATTTTATGTTTGCACGATTTACTTTAAGCGAGGTGTAATGTGTTTGAATTCAAAACGCTTAATTAAAAAAATCTTTTCAAATGTGTATAGGCGCCGAGCTAAACAACGTTTATATTCCCATTTCAAGTTATAATGGGCGTGCTTACACAACCCTGATTAATTTTTTACATCTAACAAAACTGCGAGGGATTTGTGACATTGTTCATCGTAAATTATGAGTGGTTTCAAGAGACTAAACTAAAAAATTCATGCGCAGCGGGGGCATCGACTTTTCTAACTTGCATGCTTGGTGTGCATGTATATTCGTACCTTAGTTTGTGCAACCTATAGGCTCAAAAACCTACCATTAACATGTGTTACTTTGACACTTAGGCACATGCAATTAGCGAGTGCCTGCTTAATTAGATTTAAGTAAACAGCATGGCTTAATTTCATAAATTAAAATTGGTAAGGATTATGACGGTTCCGCAATGCAAATAGTGAAATGTCTAAGAATAAAACAGAAATCTAACGTATACCGCGCATGTTAATTCGAATATGCCATGGGTATAGAATTACTTTACTATGAGTTCCTTGCATTTCCTGCAGATTCATTGTCATGGGAATAAACTAGCTGCTTCGGGCTGAAGTCGAAATGAAGAATAATTGCAATGTTGTAGGATCATATCCAGAAATGTTTTCATTGCTTTTCACGAGAACAAACTTTCTTGTCAATACAAGAAAAAGCTCGTATGGACAATGGGCTAATTGAAATTAATTTTTTAAAAATGAACTTACACTGGGATAAGTAAACGAATCAAAAACGTCAACTAAAGTTGAAGTTTTTATCTTTGTAGTACATGAAGAATAGCGAGTCTATCTAAACAATACATTTAACGATATTGGATGGTGTTTAGATAGCGTCTTGATTCCTTTATGTTACTTCGCCAACAGCTTGATGGAAAACATTAAATCTCGACTTTTCAATAAAAACTGGTTAATGCATGGTGGTTGAACGAAACCTCATATTTGTTTCATGTTATCACTTTGTTTCCTTAGATAGCACGTCTTGCATTTTAGCGCATTTCACCAATGAGTGCTAAAATGTGTTACCCATGATACAGTATACTAATCTAATACAATAATCTCGCAATGTATCACTCTGCGAAGCAAGATACTGTACATGTACATTATCACCAACTTTGAAATTAGAGAAATTATTTTGACCATTATAAATTTTATACAACCAATTTTCAAAATTTGGACAAATGCTTAATGAGAACATTTGGCTGATAAGTCAAACATCTATACATCTTTCCCCACAAGCTATAGCTTAGGAGGGTGAGTGCATGCAAGTGCGAATTGTACGAATGTTGAGTATCCGTAAGTTAGGGTTTTCCTGTCGATATTGTACGAGTTTTTGGCCTTAAAGTACAATTCGATGCAGTTATTGGGTATGGTTTTACAAGTCTATTCCTGAGTGCTTTATTTGTACCTACTGTATAAGGTAGAGAAACCTGAGCGATGCGTTTATTCCGCTCACCGGATATGGCTCTGTTGTCTTCCGGTAGCAGAAAAGGCCTATTCTATCCGCTGAAGAACTGTTTCAGTGCTGATAATAGTGGCTATTGTGCGCGTCAATCTTGCAAAAAAAAAAAAAAAAGACGGTAGGGTTTACTGTTCATCTATCGCGATAAGAACGTAGGATTATATCCTTCAGAACATGTCCTATAGAAACGTCCTGTCATTTTTTGCGGTGAACTATATGGCCACATTAATGGCGAGAAAATCCATTTTTTTTCTCCGAAATTTGCAATTTCAAAATCGGTTTATGAGGAGCGCGGACGCAGCGCAAATCTAATATTCCTTCCTTGGCTTCGCCTCAAAAGCAATGTAGAAGACCTCTTGGAAACTGCACCAAAACACAACCGAGAATATATTATTGGTAATGCGGCCATATAATCGAGTTTGGTGTCTGACTTTGCTCCATGCTTTCTTGACTGGTAGGTTTTTTTTTATAAAAAAAAACTGCTCCAAGTTTATGAAAACAAACTTCTAGCTGAGAGAATTCTGCTATGGACAACTTTTTGCTAAGAGTTTATAGTTCAGTTTAAAGAAATGGTGGAGTTATGAGGATTTTCTTTTTAGTATGCCAGGCAATAAAATATAATGAGTCAAAACTTAAATGAGTCAACTTAAAAACAAATGAAAAATCACGAATTAATGTATTCAGTTGCAGTTGCTTCTTTGTAGGCTACTGGATATAATTCTGGTAGCTTACTGTTAAGTTTTTTCTTGGATTCACAACAGTTACATTATCTTTGGAGACGTCATATGCTCAAGATATCTTTCAAGACGTTATCCTAAGAGCTGTAGAATGAACTACAATGATTAAATATCCTTTCTTTAATTGAGGTCATTTGGGTATAGATCGATCCCCATGCTGCTCCAGAACATTAATGTTGTGGGGCAACATAGGAGTCTACCCAAATTGTTATGCCTTTATGAGGATTCTTGATTTAATTTATGTTTTTGCAATCGGTAGTAATTTTAATAGGGCGTAGAGTTTTCGAGTCGTTTATTACGAGGATATTTATCGGTTTTAGAAAGCTGTTCTTCTTCCTACATGCCACTTTTAATGGACTACCTCTAACCCTTCTTGGGAGAGCGCTGCCGAGGAGCATGACTGGAGTAATTGCAACGTATTTCTTGCAGATTCTTGTAATTGTGTCATGTCACACTGGCACTCAACACGCTCGGCTTGTTGTCAGCCTGGTTATTTATCCTCGCTTTTCTGTTGTCTTTACTCGGCAGGAAATTGCATGTTTTGTTGGGGGAATCTGCCAGAACATTGTCTTCCATTCACGGTTTTCAACATGGACTCCCACTGCTAGGCGCGTGTTCGCAATACAGTGCAGGAGGCAAGGGATAAAAAGGCATGGGTGGAGTCGTTCATTGTCTCCGTGCATCCACTGTGCATGGGTTTTCATGACTGTTATTTGCTGATGTCTGCGGGGCCTGACTCCTCTAGCTCCTAACTCTACAGGGATCTGCAGGGTTGGAATCCCAGGCAACGGTGCTGTTTTGCGCGTGATACTCTATCGGGAGTTTGTTTCCTGGTTAAAGCATGACAGCAAAAATATTGTTTTTTAATGATCGGCGAACCTGCGAAGTTAGGATTTAATTGGTAAAAATACACCACTTTTTAGTGCATGAATTATCATCCAGGGGTTTACTTTATGTAAACACCGCTCCTGATTCTGCTTTGTTGCCCCTTATTGCTTACCAAGAAGTTTTTTTTGTGTAAACAAACGTAATTAAGTTGAGAGATCGAAATGAAAATGCACTTGTTCGAAAATTCGCGAAAATAATTTAGTTCCTGAAGGTGTATAAATGTATTATTTTTCTGGTTTTTTTCTTTCTCTGCCGATGTTCCCACTTCTAACTTATAGTGAAACCTTATAGACTAATTTAATGTCAGTGATTTTGTGTCTATTTAGAATTATAGCAGACTTCTATAATATATACACTAATTTACTATCAATTATTCTGTATATTTAGAATTATACTGTAAGAGACTACAATCATCCTCCTTGGAAGAGGAGTATACTGTCGTAATATTCTTGTTAACTTAATTTTATTTTAGTTAATACACAAAGACTGAAGATATACTGTATTTTCAACACATTGTACAACTTTGATCATAACAGATGGAATACGGAATATCAGCAGTAATGTGATAACTGATTAAAATTATGTGTAAGCCTATGCATGGTTTACCCAATATGACACCCAAATCGTTAAATCATTAGTAGTATATGAATAATTACTAGTCTTATAGCTGACTCTGATATGATTTTGTTAAATTTTAAGCCGTTTAACTGCAGTAAATCAGATCAGGAAATGAATTTATGCTCAAGATCATATTTCTTATTTTGTGAAACTCAAATCCCTGTAAATTGTATTTAATTTATTTGACGCTCAAGCAGGCGTCTACCTCACCCCTTGTACGTCTGGGCTAGTTCCCCTAGTTCAAAACAATGCCGAGATCTCCAAGATCACGCAGTTAAGTCAAATTGGATTAAAGACTTGCCTATTTAACCAGCATAACTTAATTTGTTTGCTGGAAGCTAACCGCATTATCTCATCAGACTCGTGGCTGATAATGAAAGCACTGCATGCAGATATTACGGATTTGACGTCCGTATTAGGCGGTCATGTCATGATACATTCCTTCCAGATGCGCAGACGAGCGGAATACATAAAGCCGAAAATGATGATGATGGTGCTGATGATAATAATAGTTTCCGGCTTTCTACGCAACATAAAGAATTTAAAGTTTTGGTTCGCAGGTCCAAGAACTGTTCCACTGCGTCCTGTTTTGCAGTTGCTCAACGGGGATTTCCATTAAGGAAGTCCGCGAAAACACGCGGATTTCCTTAATGGCTTTGATGCAATGAGTCGAGCATCATATTGAACGGTTTCTTTTCAACCTATTGCACGGTCAATGTTGATATGGGTTGGCTTATGGCAAATCTGGTTTCGATCGGAGGGCATGGACGTTGAAAAACTAAATCAAAATGTGAACATTCATTTTTAAATTTTTTTTTAAATATTTTGCAAGTGAAACATATATTTAAAAGCCATGCATCTACAAATCTATTTGTATATACAGTCGAACTCGGATAAGTGAATTACCGTCCGTCAAGGAAAACTGTTGCAGGTATCTGTTTTATCAGGAATGCGGATTTTGCATAGAAGCGCTGGTTTATTATCCAGATTATACTTGGAGCAACCAAGCATGTGGTAGCTTAGTCTCTTAGACACTTTATATTATTGTATTCCGACAACTTGAAATTGTTTCTCAACATCAGGATTATATCAAGAAGTTACTGCTGTAGAATTTAGCAGCTCAGTTTATGCTCAGAGCAGTGAGCTTCCTTTTTGGTGCTGACATTATTTCTTCCTCTCAAACGGAAGTTTTGTCAGATATACGTTGTACAGATTCAGTCGTCTCCTGATTCTATGTACCTTTAGGGACCCCAAGAAACGTTCGTAGAGTAGAAACTTACGAAATATAAATGCCAATTAAAAAACCTTAATTTGCAGGTTTGCACTCACCATTATATGTTTACATATCAAAAAAGCACAGCACAAACTATTTTGGTTTACTTATTGACACCGATGGTAAGGGAATTCTAAATCATTTCGAAGGTCGTGTATAGGCAATTTATTTCTCTCCCCACAACTCTTACCAACTTGGAATGTCCGAAAGCCAACAAATTTGGGGAAATTTTCTGTTCACCAGAAAACAACAGTGAAATGAGGAATGAGGGAATGTGCAAGTTTTGTTCATATCTCGGAGCAAAAATGTGCATTTGATTTATGGAATACTTCGCAAAAGTAAGTGAAAACATTATTTTCATAAATGGTAGGAGTAAAAAGGCGAATTGACTGTATTAGTACTCGGTGCCAATATACATGTATATTGTAGATTGAAAGACCCTGATTTTCAATTATCCATGTATGATTGCATACAAATGGTGCACCTCAGGCTTACTAATAATGTTCACTTGTCCGGATCATTTAACACACAAAACATAGCGCATAAATTCAGGATTTGAACATTTGTTTCAATTACCAGGTTTTTTTCATGTAAGCGGGTTTCACTTATCCGAGTACGACTGTACTGTATAATGGTTAGGAACAATGTAACGCCTTTCAAATGTCAATTTACATTTTGAGTTTTTTGACGAGACTTTCCATGCATAGACGAGAATACATTTTGAAAATGCGTATAATAATAAATGTTAATATCGCAAAATATGATTGTATAAAAATTACACAGTTCCAATTTATTTCATATTTTCAATTTCATTCTTGAAATGCATTTTTTTCATTGTGAGTGACAACCATATAATGGTGTCCAATTCCTATACGCCGCTATACGTGATTCCATGCATTTCATCATGTCTGCATTATTTTTATACATGTATTGAAAATTTTCTTCCCGCTTTTCCAGAAGTTCCATCAATTTAATACAGCTCTCAACTGTTCCACAATCATTTTAAGCGTATTCAACCCTTGTTCTGAATTTGGAATTACCGCCGTATCCATTAGCGGCGCACTCCCCACTTCCGTGGGGAGTAAATCTTAAAAAAACAACAGTTTGGAATTATAATTATATATTTTTAAAGGAAAGAACCCTGCCAATACGACGCGAATCTCCCAGGTAAATCTGTTTAACTATTCAATATCATTGTTTTTTTCCAAATAAAGATCAATACGTCTACGGAAAAAGCGACGAAATGTGCCATATTATGCCTCTAAGTTGTGAATGTCTTCTTGGAACAATTCTCGCTTACGTGGGATTTCAGCGTTCAGCATGATGACCTTTGATCTCTTGTCAGCACAGCTTTTTGCGCACTATTCGCTATCGCTGCCTTCCTTTTGGCCAAATCTTCGAACATTGGGAAAAAATGAAGCCCACTGATTGTGGTCTATCCAATTATTTTCCAAATGAAAGGTCTTCGGGAAAAAAACCATATACACAACAGGAATTGCAGCCAGATTGCTTTTGGCCCGTATGACCATTGGCGATTCATTAAGAACTCGTTCAATCGATGTGAACTGGCTGCTTCAATTACTGAGGGGATTTCTGCCTGCTTAGGCGGTCTCCTAATATCAAATCTATTGCTAACTTCTTTGAAAGATGTATGAACGACCACCGACCACTCCTAAAACGTCATAACGTCAACATGTTTCCTCGCAGCTTAGGATTCCTGCCAAAGAAAATGCTTTCTATGGATGTGCACACACATAGAGCTTTGGAAGCTTTCTGGCGCGAATAAAACTTAGGTTCTGTGGGGATTGAAGTAAGCATTTCTTCTTAGCTATTCGAATATTGCTTAAGATATAACTGCAGAGTGAAACGGAAGTCGTCGCCGTCATAAAATTATAAAATGAAAAACTATTCTAATAACGAACTATTTTAATAAATTTAAATGTGCTGAAACACTGATGTAACGGTATTTGAGTGTACTTCTCATATTATTCTGCATTTGTGTGTCTATAAGTTTCCAAACTGCATGGTTCACGCTTGCATCTAGACCATATGTTGCGGGGTTCGCTTCCCGGTGGAGGTCGGTGAGAATTGTAAGGATGTGCAAAATTCTCTAAGTGGCTTGTCTTTCGGGTAAAAGTTTAAACTTAGGTCCGGTGCAGATCTCATTTGATTTCTACACATTAAAGATCAATCTTTGAGTTTGGGGGTGTTATTCTTTCTTCGCAGGCAAAACTACCAGGTAGGTGACGCTGGCACCTCGTTTAGCAGAAATAGGTCAATGTTAAAAATCAGCAACAAACAAACCAAAATTCTTTCAAATATATGCAGAATGGGGATGCAAAAGTGTGACGTTTTCTGTCTGTTCCTACTGTGAGGCCCCGCGACGTTGGGCCAGGCCCCGCCGCGGCCCCTGACATATACTAACAGACAAAGAAATTGAAATTTAGTAATCCGTAAGTAAGTCAAATCGGCAAGATGTTGCTGATCTGCACACGAATGAAAAATGTAGGCTACTACAAAATAGACCAATAATAAAAATCAACAACATACCAACCAGAATTGTTTCAAATATACAGGGTGATTCATAAGTCCATCACCACCCTGTGTCATTTCAAAATTACTGCAATGTGAGGTTGTGAGTGGTATACCTTGTTAAGGGGACATTGTTTTATGTGATTTTCATTGACAATGATTT
>JAQGAO010001048.1:0-27076 GCA_034697705.1 Ommatoiulus sabulosus | reverse complement strand
GCGCATGCGCATAACAGCGGTCACATGACGATAAGGTTACCTTATCTATTAAGGTAGCCTTGCTAAATCTCCCTAATAAACCACGTGTCTTATTCTATTAATTTTTTTTAACAAATATTTATCTAGTTTAAAAACCAGGATCATTATCTATTAATCGACTTTTAATAATGAAGTTGCATTAATCGATCTAAATTGGTAATTAAAACCATTCATGCAGTACGAGACTTAGGAGAGTGATCATTGATACAGGCAAACCACGTTAAGACGAAGCTCATGAAACGTCAAAAATGTATTTGTTTCAATGGTAGTTCGTATTATCGGAAGTCCGACAAAACGTGACTTCAACAATATGATCTAAAATTGTCATGGACGAAAGCAGTTACCTCACGTTTATGATTAGGAAGGTGGTGCAACATTTATTGAAGAATTTCCCGTTATATAGTACTTTTTTTCATATTTTCTAAAGTTCGTTTCAACGTAACATCGCGCGAATGTTCGGGAATTCAACGAAGAAATTACGAACTTATTCGTCCGTACCCTAGGCCGGGGACTGGGAAGGAGTTCGTACTAGCAGAAATTCGTACAAAGCGAGTTATATGAAATGTTTACAGTTCGAGCAAAAGGATGAAAATCGAGTCTTTTTTTAGTCTCTTTCAAGAGGATGAGGTGCAAAGGTTGTTAATCCAGAACACGCAAGTATTTGATATGAAATCAATGCCCGATGCAAGTCCAAAATAACTCTCTCCTCCAATCTAGTTAACGCTAAGTAGGAGCATATAAGAAAACTGAAAAAAAAAACCACCGAAATCATCTAACATTTCCATCCCACTAAGTGCATGCATTTGGTCCCCTCCACCAATGTGTGTTTTGCATGAATGTGAGCTTTTCTCAAATAAGCCCCATGCCTCGTTCGGTGAGAAAGGCACAGGTGGTGCTACGATCCATCGATGGATTTCCACGGAACTCAAATTGCACGCACTCTACGATGTGCGGGACCTTAAACGTAATATTGGTTAAGGCACGCTCCAGATACGGAGAACCCCATGGGGGGACAACGCTACGGGCAATTAAACCCGCCAGTTTGGTTCTCAAGCACGAACCAGAAATTGGACCTGAGGACACCCCCCTCCTTTATGGATCTCAGACGAAGTTATACATCTTTCACCAGAATATTCAAAAATAACCGGAATGCAATTTCAAGTTCCATCAATTCCCCCCAGGTGGAGACACGCCGAAACTTTCGGCATAGTATATCGTCAAACAAAATTAAGTTTTAAAGTACATCGCCCGGGAACTTTCCCGTCGCGCGTTGTCAATTCAGGGGCTGGCTGCGAATCTCGCCCCCTATATACAGTATATAAAACCTAAAACGAGAGAAACATAATGAAGCATTGTCATGCAAAACGGTTCGGCGAATAGATTAACACCGCAACAAATCCTGGCAGAAAAATAAAGGCTTTGCTCGAGAAATTTTTGCAAACAAGGAGAATAACGAGATTAACTGCTCGCAAATGCAAGCTCATTTTAAAACTACACACAAGCGTGTTATTGCATCGCCACCTTCCTTAAATGAGTTCAAACCATCGAGCTCGATGGAAAAACGCAAGCCGCAGATAGACGATGAGCTTGAAGAGGAACGTTGAGAAGATTTCGAAGGTTTGAGAAGGAGTACGAACTCCTTTCCAGTACCCATCCTAGGGTATATGGACGAAGAATTTTAATGTACACGTTATAAGACGAATTTCTGAATTCGGATATGACGAATGTTCGACTAAAACGAATGAAACTTCAAGTTCCAGAGCATTCGCATTATGTTCCGTTGAAACGTACTTGAGAAACAGTGAAAACAAAATGTTTTTATATGAATTTCTTATATTGTGAACTCAGTGTGGACGAATAATGTTAATTATATTAGTTTAAGAAGTATTGCGAATTCGGATATGACGAAGTTATGGCTAAACGATCGAATGAAGTTTCGAGTTGCCGAACATTCGCGCTATGTTCCGTTAAAACAGACTTGTAGATAATGTGAAAAACAATGTTTTATACGAATTTCTTATATTACGAATTCATCTCCAATCACCGTCCTAGGATATGGTCGAATAATTTTAATGTATGGGCTTAAGACAAATTCCGAATTCGTAAATTTCCAATAAAAAATGTTTGCATATGAATTTCATACATTTCAAACTCGGCTCCAATGCCTGGAGTCCTAGGATTCGGACGATTAATTTTAATTTATACATTTTAAAACTTTTTTCTAATTCAGCATTCGCGCTATGTTACGTTAAAACGAACTTAAGACAATATGAAAAAGGAGCGTTATATGATCGGCTACAAGTATAACCAGTTTCCAGACAGTTTGTCTGAAGTTTTGTCCAATGTACAATTGTATCGTCAGTTCACCGTCAGTTTGCTTTTTGCGATTATTTTCTATCAGTTTTCAATCAGTATTTCTCAACATTACCCGCTAAGGAATCCATGACTTGGAACTAATTTATAATAAGACATTCTAATATAGGATCACTAAATGGAGAAAATTTTTAAAATTCAAAGCCATGAATTAAGTGAACTCTGGCATTGACCAAAGAATCAGATGTTCCCACCTAACAATGTATTCATTGTTAAATTTTTTTTCTCTTAATGATGAAAATACATGACGCACGTCTTGTATTTTCCTGGAAACTTTCTTTATATTTCCGTAATTACGAATAATGGCGAAACGGTCGTTTAAACGAAATAATAAGACAGCAAACTGGCTCTTCATCTTGTGGATTTAGGAAGCATTTTCCCGATAATCTTTTCTAGGAATAGCTCGTAGAAACAACGGCGCTGACAACGGAATTACCGATTTAATGACCAACTTTCGTGGTTGCCCAACGCTAGCGGATAATCACGACTTAGGGGAAATTTATGTTCTGCAACAACACTTAATGAACCCTAAGATAGTAGGGAAATAATTAAGAAAATGTTGGTCGCTCGGTCGGAACCATTTTATTGAGAACGCAGTCTCTAATTTTGTTCGGTATCATGTTTTGTTATATTACTAAATCGTGGTATAGAAAAAACATGATAGCAAACAGTTGGTTGCAGATTTCTAATGGAGATAGAAGTTATCAATTTTTAATTTACGATCACTTTACATCGAGTTATAATTATATTTTCCCTTAGGGAAAGTATTTAGGAAACACTATGATTCTACGAAGTTCTAGTTTCTATTAATAAAGTGGTATATAACACCGTGTTAAGAGTCTTCTAATTACAACTATTTTATAAAACATTATACTATCAATTTATAGCTTATACAGTATATTATTTCGTACATTTATTAGCACATTTTGTTTAAACATTTAAATTCTTTGAAAATTCAATCGAACATTTGTCCTATGTACGAAAACAATCGGCATTTTCTCAAGCACTTGTCGGACATATAAACAGACAATTAATCAGATGTCCTAACATTGTCCGACATTACATTAATTCGCACACAATGAATGACGTCACCTTCCAAAATATCTCTGAATGCATCGGACTTTTGTTTGAAGGTTTAATGAGTTTTTTTTTTCAAGATTTAATCGGATATTTAAAACTCCATAACCTAAACCCTTATGCCGGGGAAAGACGTACATGTATTTTGACGTCAAAATAAAAAAAATTAAAAACGAAATCTGATTACCGTCAGTAATTAGACTGATAAAATATTCGGAAATTTGTTACTATTCGGAAGTTTGCTACAGTTAAAACAAATATGTAAAATACTTTAACATTAATACAAATACAATTTTATAACGCTACAAATAAAGGTACAAGTATATCATATAAGAAGTGATGTATATTTAAGTACAGTAGTTTAAATGCTTACCAAAAAAAAAAGGAATTTGGAGCTATATCGATCCAACTCGATTACAATGCACAAAACATAAAAAAAAAATCGTAAATAGAAAGATTATTCATCACGCAATTTGTATTTATATCTTTATTTCCACTCATTTATATTCTTCCTTACCGAAAACCAAATTTCAAAAGGTGGAAAAAGATAGGTTTATACCATTGCGGTAACTTTCTTTAAAACGTTTTTTTTATAGAAATGCTTTTTTCCAGTTTTTTTTAACAATAGGCATTTTTTTCTGTTACCTTCCTTTTCTCCTCATAGATACCCACCATACAATTCAGTATAGGAAAAAATACAAAATCTATCTGTACGTTCAACAGGCTTGGTATGAAAATCAATATCGAGTGACGGTCAGTCGGCAGCATGCAGTGAATTTTATTTGGTTACATTTTGGGGTTTGATTCCGAATAGCAGGTAGATAGCCGTAACACCGTTGTAAAAATCAACAACAAAAACGCAGCAAGCGGCGAGGATGAAAAGAGAAAAGCTAAGCAAAATAAAAAATACATGAATTGCAATATCGATTATGCAAGCCGGATTTGCAGCGCATGCATGGAAACAGATTTTGATTGGATATAAAAATGCATGAACGGACTACACCCAACAAGATCGCGTAATGCCAAAACTCTGCCATGCATACACCCGGGTAATCCGAAGAAGAAGAAGAAGAAGAAGAAAAAAACACCTCAAAGTTATTTCCTTTTATTACCAAGTTTTTTCGCTCGACTTTACATGGCTGAAGCGTTTTTCCCCAACACGATTCGCCAGAGACAAATAAAAAAAACGGCATATTTTCGGCCTTTTTTCATCTTGGGATCATCATAGATACATAGGCTGTGACGCCTAACCAACAAGGATTGCACGTTTGAAGCAGCCCAGAAGCGCCAACAAAAAAATATATAGGCCTACACAATTGGTCTTTTCGAGGGTCTACCCAAATATTCCCGGAATTGAAGCGATAGCGATCAAACCGTACCAAGGATGGCCACTCGCCGCTTGGTATTGCAAATAATAGCATCAATCAGTTTAGATCACTTGTTTCCTTTGTTTAAAAAGAAATTCTGGGGGTATTTTGCATCGTTGTCCAGTTTATAAGGACTGTTTAGCAAATATTTTGGGGGGAGGATTGAAATGCAACAAATTATGTTTCTAATGGTAAATACATCATATGTGATTGCTTTGAAATATAAATGTGGACATACAAGAATGTTCCTTTATAATTTTTTCATGGAATTGAAAACCACAAATTTGTCGAAAAGAGGCAGCCGGCATAACTTTGATGTTCTTAGCGATTGCCATCTTTCAAAGTCAGTTGTTAAATCTGAAATTGCAGTAAAATAGTGTGCTAAAGCATTTCAAGCCGATGTATTGAATCAAACCAAAACATTTCCTTTATATACACACATGGCACAATGTGTTGTAATGGCTCCAGAACTGAGGGGGTTTTGCGACTTTTCATTTGACTAGCGTGAAAAATGAAATAATCCTATATTGATTAATAACTAAGTGAATTTCACCTCCAGTTATTCAATAAGATGCACTTATCCAGTCATTTTATAGACTGATTCCCGGAAGAAAAAATACCGCTTGAAAAACTACGAATAATCCTCGCACTTTCCTTCAATTCCGGGAATTATTGGGTAGGCCCTCACTATTCGACCTTACCTAACACTTCCTCGATCTTGGTCATAGTCCTAGTAACATTGATTTTCTCCATGGGCGATGGAAAGAAAAAAAAGAAAAGATGCTGTTTGTTTTGTTTTTTGCCTCCGTTGTTGTTTTTTCACCTAAGTTAATTCTCTCAAATGTGCCACGAAATGCACACCAGTCTTTAGCACATAGTAAACACCCTGATAAAAAGGATTCAGTCGTATGTGCCGAAGACCTGCATAAACATGCACCAACGATGACCACACATCGCCGTTACTTTTCCCTGGCCAGTACTTTTGGCAATGAGAAGGCCATGTACAATTTGTATCAATGGCGCGAAGGAGGACGATGCGAGGAATAAAATTGCTACGTTTATTTTCTGTAGTTGAACTATAAACGCGCCTGGCTTATGTCCAGTTCTGAATTGGAGCTGGTGGTCCCCGAGGGCGAACACGGGAACGAGAAAACTACCAAATCCTCCAGTTTTTTCCCGATAAGATAAAATATAGGATGAATGCGTAGGCTAACAAAAACACGGGGTCTGATCGAGCAGAACGAAGAAATGGCCAGTACCGAGAAGAGTAAATGGCACGGACTTATTAGGAGGTAATTGCTACGATTTTCAAAAGTAGTAGAAAGATCAAAGGAAGTAGGAAAATCTCTTTCTAGCCCGGCCCCGAACGATTTAAAGGTTTAAAACTCGGGCAATTTGTTCGTCCAATTTAATATAATGAGCAACATTTTTAAACCGGAAGAAATTGATGCCCCGAACTTGAATGTTTGAAAGGATCGAGATTAGATGCATAGCGACGAAATAAGGAAATTCGAAGTACTGTACAACTCGAGCATTATGTTATAAAGTACAAAAAATATAAATAGGTGCTCATTCCTTTAATTTAAATAAACGCATTTTTTTTGGAAATATACGAAAATCACCAAAGTGTGCATTTTAAAATATACATACAAAATGAGATTAATTTAAGATTGATCAATTTAAACGAAACACATTAAATTACATACATTATAGTTGAACTTGAGTATGTTTAATTTCCATAAGGTATATAAATTCTCAAGTATAATTAATATACATAGTAAGGTTAGGTATTTTATGCTGTCAAAAACCATCTTCAGCCATATGGAAGAATTACAGTTCGTTCAAATCTCGAAACTGGTTTTGGGAAAACTAGACGAAAAATATTATAAACGACACTAATAAATAGTGTTATAAAGATGTTTCATAACAACAAATGATACTCTGTTTCAAAAAGGTGACATATTAATCCATGAAATATACAGTATGTAAAAATATTGCATAAAGTTCACACATTTTTTAACTTCAAAATTTTTTTTTTCATTATTTTAAAAATAGTACCAGTATCAATCTTGAGTGAAGTAAAGTGAATCGCAGGTCACTCAAAGAATATATTTAATATAAAGTTAATAAGCATTTGATAATGGATGTATTCAAAATGTATTTTGGTAAATGTTTGTCTAATTGTGTAGAAAAAAATTATTAATTTTTAAAAGTATTTTTCAATTACCTCATCACTATTTTAAAAATAGTACTAGTATCAATCTGAGGCAGCAGCATATGATGTATAGTTCAAAGTGAAGTGAAGTGAATCGCAGGTCACTCAAAGAATATATTTAATATATATTTAATAAGCATTTGATAATGGATGTATTCAAAATGTATTTGATTATTGATGTATCTAATATTTATTCCATTATCGCATGATGTATCCAATACGTATTTAATTATTGATCTATCTAATTATGCACAGTATTAAATATGAATGATATTTAAAATATTGACATTTTTAACACAAAGCTAAGCTATTTACATAAAATTATACTTTGTAAACGCATAGTACTATACACAACAGAACGCGTAAATGACATACGCGTGGGACTTGTACGAAGCACATGTCTAATTTTAATAGTACTAGTTAAACTAGGAGATTATTACAACCATCAATTCTATTATTTAGAGATTCATTACCTATTCTTATCAAGATAACAAGAATAGTTAGGCTGGCTGCAGTAATAAAACTCATTTCACAACATAGAACTATCCAATGTTAACTCGAATAATAGCTAGGAAAACGGAATTTCACAAGGCATATATGCTACATCTATGCATTATTAATGCTGGGTAAAATTAAATGCATTAATTTAAGATAAGGCTTGACCTAAATCCAGCTGCATCGATAATTTGGAAGGAAATTTTTCTTCAGGATTTAACCTTAATATCAGTCAACAGGAAGTGCCTGCAAGGTTGCCCCTGTTCGTGCTTTTCAGAACAAGGACACTGGTGGGAATAGTGTACATAAACAATGCGAGGTTAACGAGAGACATCGTATTGTATAATTGAAGGACACATTCGTTCGCCCTAGTTTAGTTAGCTTGGGAATTGACAATAAACTGAATTCCACACTATAAATTTCACCTCCAAATTACATTTTAAAGACCACAAAATTGCCAGAGAATGCATTTCTTACGGCTATAAAAGGATACAGAAACGTGTGCAGATATACGAAGTACATGTATAACCTACTGTACATCAATTCATACTCCTCGAAAAAAAGGATCTGTTTGTCCATTCTTTACAGGAAGATTTATGATAATACGTACATGTAAAATTAAACATAAAATTACACCTCGGCAATCCTTTATCTTTTACATCTGCAACAGGGTTCCCCCAGAAATTTCATATTCAACTTCCTTGACATTTCCAGGTTTTGAAAAATCGTGGATAACCTTGACATTATGTCAATTACGACATTGTCTTTGTCAGGGAAATATTTTTCAAAACATAGAAAAATATTCAATATTTTGCAAAATTTACTAAAGATGATTATGAAAATTTGTAGGGCCTACTCAGAAAAAGTTGAAAATTTTGAAACAAATTGTCATCGGAAAAGATTCGAAGTTTTACATACTGTATCTGTCCACGAAAAGTTTAAAATGTTGCAATTTGTTACACCGAAAAGGTGGAAATTTTTTGCAAATTTGACCGCAGAAACTGTTGCAAAATTGTTAAAATTTTTGTTTGAAAATTGGGCCGAGCTTGGATTGTGACAACATGAATACGTTGAATTGCCCTGACATTTTATAAATAAATCATTCTTTCCTGACATTTCCATACATTATTAAGATCCCGAAATTTTCCAGATCTGGAAGAACCAAGTTAAAAAAATATGAAAAGAAATAACGTGTAATTAGAAATTCCTTATAAAATTTAATAATTTAAAAACAAAATATAACATTTTTCCCGCTGCAATAGGTATGAACACCTTTTGAGCCACATTTACCGTGTTAACTATATACAGTCGAACATTGTTTAAGACGATTCCCAAATGAAGTTAAATTTTGCTCGTTTTATCAGAAGTCAGACAAGACACGATTTCAACGATAAGAACTCAAATTTCAAAGTTCGGTTGAAATTCCGCCCTCTCGTATCTGAACGGAAAAGTGTTGCAACTTTTATCGGAGAAATCCTCGTTATAACGTACCCATTTTTCATATCGTCTAAAATTCACCCTACCCACTTCGTAAAAAGCGAAATCTTCTTAGGTTTCACCGTACAAAAGACCACGATTTATTTATTCATGTTCTTTATTCTGCATGTATGTACATGTACAGGTATACATGTTTAAAAATGCATAATCAACCAGTAAACTGTGAGAGATTAGCCAAGCTAATACGCCAAAAAGCATTTGAAAATATTGGGTAATGGCGCGGCGCTTCCTAGTTGGATGAGTGAGTGATCGAGTAATTAAAGGGACATTTGTCCACCAAAAACGTCAACATTGTTATGGGATGCAATTACTCAGGAAATGAGTTGTGGGGTAAAAACAAAGGTGGCTAGTTGAGTTTCTCGTTAAACAGTCGGTAAACCAGACCATGTTCTTATCGATTTTCACAGAGTAAATAAAAATGATAGATCGTTATTGCAATTAACAGATTAAGAGAAATGCACGTATAGAGGCGAAACTAATAACGAAATTAATTTACAAGTATAATGGGCTGGGCACCACACTTGTTGACGCTCGGTGCCATAACACTAGTCCATTATCTCGTAAAAGCAGGCTGTGTGGACACAACGAACTCTATTTGCCCTGGTGTTAAGAGCTTTCGACAATTTATCGATGGAGAAATACGATATTGCAATATTACGTGATAATATCTGCAATTATCACTTCTAGATGGCGAGTGGTAATTCCCGATATTGATGCCACAGAGGACTTTCCTAAATCAAGAGTGACCAACGATTCCGAAAACACGATCATAAAATGACGTTGCGAGCTTATTTTTTAAAAGAAAATGCACAATGATACCATTAAAGCAAACAAAAAATCATAAATAAAACAAACGTCTTACAAATTCACATCCCCTAGGCTATTCACTTTGAACGATTAAAGTATTTTATCGATTTCGTATTTTCAGTTACCCGTTTTAACACACCGCTGCTTGCGCCTCAGTTTCAGACGAGACTGCCCACGCTGTATCAGTCAGACACATTTTTAAATATTTTCAGAAATGTTTAATTTACAAGAAATTATAATAATTCTACCGAGGGTATAATTAACTATATTTTATATTTTAGCCTCACTCTGTTTTCACTCCATGCACAAATATACTTATTCAGATTCATGGGCATCCATTTGTACTTGAGAAAAAGCACGAACTAATAATATACTACATGTATTATATAAATCAATAGCAGAAATAACGAATAAATTGTAAGAGTTTTTTTTAAAAAAAAACTTACAAAAATAGTCGCGCTGTATTTTATTGATAAAAAGGGCCCTTTCCAACCATTGCCGATGATGCAATTTATCTCATAAATGCCCATTTATTAAACAGATAAAGGGAGCCGCAGTCTAAACACTTAAACTGTCGTCGAGTTATTAAAAAAAACATTTTTCGTGTATCTCTCAAATACAGTAATAGCGCGAGTAACGAAGTATGAAAACATCTCATAGAGGAAATCCGTACAAGATATATCTTTTAATCTTCAGATTTTTAAATCAAACTTTAAAATATACAGGAATAAAGCGTAAAGCTACGTCCACAATTGATGAAACAATTTTTGTACATAAATTATGTTTATTTTTCCAAAAACAATTAACAACCAATTATCAACATAACGTTTCTCTGTGTTTCATTCGGTATGGACGTACAATGTACTGTAGCTCTTGGCATGTTTTAAGAAGTCTGACCTCATGTTCGGCACATTTACTGTATATCGTTTGTATCACACTTAAGATTAGGCATTATCTTATGGTTTGATAAGATAGCGCCTAATCGTAAGTACGAGGAGTGTTCTTTAAGTTTCTAAAATCATTAAAAAAATCGGCTATGTAGATTTTAATGAAATTTGTTGGAAATGTTCTTCCATCATTTCTTAACATATTTAAACATTAAAAGATACGTTGCAAAAAGTGCACGTACGTTCTTAAAACTAGAAAGCAAGGATGGACTCAGAGAAGATAATGGCTCAGCAGCGGTCTTTTTAACTTTAGAAGACAAATTTCAAGAGCAGAAATTGGTGAAATCTTTAAGGTCAAATAAGGTCCAAACGTTTAGTCTATAGGAGTCGATTGATAAGTTGAGAAATGGACAGACAAGTCTTATAAATGATTGCGGAATTTAATGAATACCTTACGTTTGTCAACAAGTAAGATTTGAAACTTGCAGAAATTTTTCGGCATACAAATCGGAGCAATACGTGGCCATTATTCACTGAGCGAAGGATTATTTTCGATCCACGAATGCCTAATCCAAATTTTCAATATAAATACAGCCGCATGATTTATTTAATGCAAAGCAAAATAGCTATCACAATCGACATTATGAATTGGAAGAGCAGATTTAACCACGGCTGCGGCTTCGGTGAATTGGGCCGTATAAAGACATTTGGAGTTGATTAATGAGTCCGTCTGGCAATTAAAATCCGCGTAACTAATAAATAGGAGCGTCGCAGCTGACAATTTTAATCCCGTTAAAGCCAGCCTTGCATTAGTGGATGGCAATTTCGGTCATTTAAATAATTTTAATGCGCCATGATATCCATCACCGCCTGGTGTCAAAAAGCGAAGCCAAAAATGCATTATTAATGATAAAAGTGCATTGGCAAGCTGAGCAAACCATTGCGCCAAATGCACCTGTGTTCAGCATCAAACTTCGCTGCAGCCTCGCATTTATCTACTTTGAAACACATTTACTTAATTGAAATTTACCTTCTGCACTTTATGGATTCGTACAGAAGTAGCCTACAATTCTGGAAAATCATTCGTCAAAGTTGTGTCAAAGATTCCGAGGAGAAATAAAACGGGTATTTCAATAATCGTCTCATGTTCAACCATGACTAAAATTAATAAAATAAATCTTTGTGAAATTGTTCCAATGCTACAATTTACATAACATTATAACTTTTACAAATACATTGGACTGTGTATGTTCCAAATATATTGGACTGTATCTGTTCCAAAAGCATTGGACTGTATACTATATGTTTCAAATACATCCGACTGTTTATGTTCAAAATGCATTGTACCTGTACATATGTGCCAAATACTTTGTGTATGTTCGTAGTAAATTTTGTTATCTAAATTTAAAATATAAGTTCTGCAATCACACGGCAGCTTGGGAAGTTGGGCTCAAATCATTTGAAATGCATATAACATCCGAGTTGAACTTTTCAGAATTTTTTACACGTATTTAAAATGTGGACTTTAACAAAATAATTTGCCATAGTTAGGTAAAAAAAAATTGGAGTACCGAAGACAAATAGAATATCAATAATCATCTCATTTTGAACCTTGACTAAAAATTATCAAGACACATTATTGCGAAATGAATAATGGCTACAATTTGCATTACTCTGTACATTACAGATTTTGCAAAATATATGCTCCAAATAAAGTTAATAATTTAAAAAATTTCAGCTCTGCATTCAGCACGAAGGACTCAAATCATCCGTAAAAGCAAGCAGTGAACTTTTAAGAAAATTTAATAAATAAAATGTTGACTTAATTTTTTTTTTATTGTTTTTGGTTGTCATAAATAACTTTGGGCGCTCAACTATGGCACGTTTTCACAAACTGTTCAGTCAGGGCACCCTACCCCGAATCGAGACAAGGAATCAGCAAAAAAAAAGGAATATAAGATATTTTCATGAAATACAAGAAATACGATTTTATTTTCAAATATAGAAGAAAAAAACCAACGGTGTCTCGCATCCCCTCGAGAGATAAGTAAGAGATAGTTGCGAGAAGTACAATCAACACTAGGGCTGCTTATACGGATGAATATCATTGAGTATTCCATCAACGCGCCATAACATCACATCAAATAAACATTAAAAAGGACGGAGTCTAGCCGCATTTAGACGACGAAAGTCGTGACCACATTTATGATACATGACTTCTTCGAAATGCCAATCACGGGATGATATTGTGTCATTAAGGTCTGGAGAAACATTCATTTGATATCGGACACTTAGAGATTCTCCTTAACCTTTCGAAACGGGGTTCTACTACGCCTCACAGAAAACGAACATAAACCCGAGCTGATTTCAATACCGTTTGTCCTTTATAATTGAATCAAGTTGACTCCAATTACGTTGACTGACTTTTGAAAGAGATATGTCGAGTTGTCTGCGTGTTATTTTCAAATCCAATTAGAAGTTTGTTAGTCGAGCAGATATCGAGTGAGAGAAGTGGCTTTGAATGCCAAGAAATTATAAACGAATGTAATTCGAGTGTGGAATTAAATTTTGCACTTAAACGACTCGACGCCTTGAACAATAAGGGCCTACCACTAACAAGAATTTGTGAATTTTTTTTAAACTGAATAAATTTAGCAGAAAGCTATAGTGGAAATAGTTTTGAAACATTTTCCTTAGTAGTATCAACGGCAAATTATTTTGTTTTCGAACATAATTTGAACTTTTTTTAAACCATTGTTTCCCAAACATACTGTACGTATTTTAATCTAATGCCTACTTTAAGGGAAAAAAATCATAATCATCCCCCTCTTGCAGTAAATATATTCAAAATCTAATTAGTGCCTCTCCCTCCCCCTTAATCATAACATCCGTCAAAAATTATAAATTGCAAATTAAATTATATTAAAAAAACTATTAAAATTGAAACATTTGATATTCAAAAATACAATCGTATAAAAGTATGAATCTTTATGCATAGGGGGCGTAAATTTGTATTTTTTTTTCCAATCAGTCTTGCGACAGCTTGCCTAACATCAGGGACACTGCATGAAGTGTCCTAACATTGGGAAACTTAGGGACCAACGATTAGTGCCGCGCATGCGCATTTACTTAAAAATGACAGTGTACATGTGGATCACGTATCGTAATCGTTTGCCTGCTAAAACTCGATATTAAGAAGAACGCGTTATACGAATTTCTTATATTACGAACTAATTTCCAGTCCCCGTCCAATGGTTTGAGCGAATAATACTAATTTCTTCGCCGAAAACGAACTCCGGATTTCCGTTTCGGTTATTACAAATGTCCGGCTAAAACGAATGGATTTTCGAGTTCCCGAGCATTCTGCTGCATTCACGTAACATTACGTTAATGCGAACTTTAGACAATATAGAAAAATATTTACATTTATGGGGTACAATTTCGTCCAAACTTCGATGAAACTAATTCTTATCGTTAAAGTCAGTTTTTTTTCCAACTTCCGATAATACGAACTACGGATTAAACGAACAAATTTTAACGTCCCATTAGAACGAGGTTCGATTGTACTTTATATTTCATGGTTTGTATTTTTCATCCTATTAAAATTTGGATTTTTATATGGTTAGTTTTTGACACATTGTACTATCGAGCGAACAATGCGGAGAAAAAATCAGCTTTCAATTCCCAGACATTACAAAAGTCAAAAATTTATCCTTTTGCCAAAAAGGATTTCATTTCCTCGCAAACAAAGGAATAAGAAAATCAATAATCTAGAAAAGTATGTACAAGATATTGGACGCAAACCAGAAATAATTGAATTAACTCGGGCTAAATTCAATCGGTAGCACGTTTTAAGCGACGGGTTAAACGTCGTATTTACACGCGCAAAACTTAATTACGTAGAAAGCGTGTCTCGAAAACATTTAAGAAGAGGCGGAGATACGATGTTTACGTAAGCAATTATCAGCTCCAAGTATGTCACGTTAAAACAGACCTGATCGTTTTGCCGCGCTTTCTAAATAATTACATCGAGAGACCACTCAAGAACATTTTCCCCTTAAGATAGCACGAATTAAAGATGACACGTGGTAAAAATTAGAGGTGACATATCGAAAACAATTGACCGTTGTTGGCCGGCCATTACGTAAGCCTTCCAAACAAAAACAAAAAACAGATCCGGATGAATTAACCGAAATGATAATTGAGCCGGAAATGACTGAGCTGAAAAGGTCGCCCATGCTCAGGATTTCCGTTTGACTCACTGCCCTTCACTCGGAATAAAACGTTACATTCCGTAGAAGGGACGATGTTTTGAACATTAAATCAGAAAATGACTCGAGCATCTTTTATGATTTACAAACGTGTCCAAGTTGATGAATAGTAGTAAAAAACTACTGCACTTAACGCAGTTCATGTAATGGAAATATTAATAATGTAGTTTGTAGAATGTTGATGGACGACAAAAACTTTAAGATGCACATTAAGATTATATGCATGACATGGAAGAATTTTTTAAAATTGTATTCATTACTAACATAGTGCCTATAAAAATAGTCTTAATATAGCATATTCTTTATGCATGCACAGAGAATATTTACGGTGCTATTTTCGAATACGTGAAACCCGCTATAATGAAAAAAACTGATAATTGAAATAAATGTTCAAACCCTGAACTTTTGCCCTATGTTTTGTGTGTTAAATGAAAACGGATAAGTGAAACCCGTTTAAATGAAAAACTCGGATATGTGAACATTTTTAGCGAGCCTGAGGTGTACCATTTACATAAAATGATACACGGATGAGTGGAAATCAAGCATTTTCATATATATTCGCAGTGAATACTACTACAGTCGACTTGCGTTTTTACTCCTCCCATTTATGAAAATAATATTTTCACCTACTACATGAATTGCGAAGTAACCCAGAAATCAAATGAAAAGTTTTGTTCCGAGTTACGAACTAAACTTGTACATGTCATGATTAAAACCAGCTTGATTTCCTCGTACAATTCATTTCACTGATTTTCTTCTCTTGGGAACAGGGAATTTACCCCAAATTTGTTTCATTTTGGACTTTCCAAGTTGGTAAGAGGGGGAGGGTGGAAAAAATTTGACTCGACAATCCAAGTTGACAATACACCCTTCGAAATGATTTAGATTTCCTTTATACTATCCATGTGAAAAAGTAACTTGTGTGTTGTACTTTTTAATAACAGATGATAGGGGAGTAAAAACTTCCAATTTGTGCTTTTTTTATTGGCATTCTTATTTAGTAAGTTCCTATTCTACGAACGGTTTTGGGGTGCCTATATAAATAAAAACAGGACTCGACAGTAACAATACATTAATGTACATCTCACAAAACTTATGCATGAGACGACGAAATAGGGCGAACTTGAAAAAGGAAGCTCACTTCCTATCTGACAACTTATGGACCATGGCAAAAAAAATTATGACCTTAATCGGTTAAATAAATAATGCTTATCTTAAGACTAAAACGCCAACCTAATTAATAAACTATAATACAGCTGTAGGAATATGCTCACGTATGTCTTAAATTTTAACTAAGAACATGCCACACCAATCAAAATGCAACAGTCCAGAATCAACAATGACTACTCAAAATTAAGAAAATCGTAAATGAGTAATACTCACATGGAATCAAAGTGTTAGATGGCCTTTGTTCGTAAATTTGCCTCGAATTATCACCAAGTTGAGTTCGCAGTAATCACACTGTAGGGAAAGCCTGCCAACAACGAGATTATTTCCTTCCTCCACCTGCAAATAAAGCGTTGAAAACGTAATTAATTATAAACGACAAAACGAGCTAAGAGATAATCTCAACATCGAACAAAAGGTCACATAAAAGAAAACTCGGGAGGGAATTAAAAGGCAGTAGAACTGGACGTTAAAGATAAATAAACCTGCCCCCTCAACTTCATCCCCTTTTGCAGGAGAAGTTTCTGAAGACATTTCACCATCCTTCTTCTGGCTGGCACAATCTAGGCTTAAGTTTTACAAAAGATGGAGAATGAATGTCTTTCATTTAAACTGTCCGCAATATCATTTTCTCTCGCTGTATTATCAACATTCGGACGTTTGATAAAAAAAGCATAGTTGAATGGGAAGCATTTTGCAATTGTGTCTCTTAATTCTTCTACACGTTTAGGCCCAGAATATTCTCGCTGTCTGTTCCCCGCCGAAAGGAAGACAGTGTGATCGATGGCTATAGTGCGCCCGAGGTGTTATCACCAGAAAACACAAGCACACCCTTTGACTTACAAGAGGCAAATAGATAAGAGACGAAAAGAAGGACAGAACGCCATGGCTACGTGCGAAGAGTGGATGCTTGCTGAGGATATTCTGATAAGGGCATTATTTCCTCCGAAAGTAATCTTGTCCATTAAGACGAGAAGGAAAGACACACGCCTCAAGTACGGCTGGCAATGAGTCTTGGAAAAATGGAGTAAAAATCGAAAAAAAAAACCTGAAAAGTTGGTAGAAATCAGGCATTCAAGTTGACCTTACTTGAGGAAAATTTCAGATGAAACATGTACTTGTAAACGAACATGTCGAAATCAATGGCTACAAGTGTTATGAACGTTTAAGCAACGTTTTATAGACATAGCGACATTTTAAGGACAATTAAAATAAGAATTTCATAAATAACGAATGCCGTCAACATAATAATTTTAACTAATGATGTTATCATCAGAATTTTAGCGAATATGCCATGACGTCGTCATCAGAATTTCAACGAATAGTGCCATCATCAGAATTTTAACGAATGACGTCATCAGTATTTTAACGAATGGTGTCATCATAAGAATTTACCGAATAACATCAGCATCAGAATTAAAGCAATGACATCATGAGAATTTTGATTTTAATGAATGACGTCATATGAATTTTAAAGATTGACGGCATCATCATAATTTTAACGAATGACGTCATCATCCAAATTCGGGTATAGCGTGATGGTAAACTGTTATGGGGAGTATAAAAGTAACACAACAAAACGTTACAGACTTATCATTAAAAACATTTAACAACGTTTCATAAGAAAACGTTAGAAAACCATTTATTTTATTAAATATTTCACGATATCATACAATTTATATATATTTGCTGAATAAAAACATTCTTGATAGGTTTGATATCCGCTCGTTATGAGATTTTTGTATTTTGTTTACGAGGTGCATTCTCAGCGATACTGGATAAGTAATGGCGTGTAAAATATTGATGCAATATACAGGGTTTTATCTCTTAGAATATATTAATAATTAAACCGTGCGGGTTTATGCTCGAGTTTTCTGCCACAATTCGGATTTTATGCTGCACATTCTCGAGGGAAATTGAAAACCAGGCACTCTAAATTCATAATTTCAAGGAATTAAAGTGATTACATCAAGGTTTGAATCATCAGTCAAACCCCTTTTTTGGACGGCGTTTTAATCTGAGCTTGCAATTTAACCATCCTTCACATAAATATTACGTATAGGCCTACAAATTAACAGAAAAATATCCCATGAGATTTAATTACTGAATTTCCTGAAATGAAAATAGTCGAAGAAATGATAACCGCAAACGAAAGAGTAAAATAGCCATCAAACAAATGAGGTTTACCATATTTCTAAAAAAAATAATAGCATTGTCAGCAGGCCAATTCCCCAGAACATTGCGGATAAAATAAATTACTTCAATATTTTCCAAGGACAAACTTGCAAAAGTTTTAGCTTTTTCGAGTATAAATTTGAAAACAAATTTCAAACTTTTCCTAATACAAATTTGCAAGATTTCCAGCATTTTCCAAGCTGAAATTTCAAAATGTTTTGAAAGTATAAGAGGATAAATTTACAAAAATTTCAAAAATGTCAGAGGACAAAATTGAAAAGTTTTCAACCCTTTCCAAGGACAAACTCTAAATATGTTCACTTTTTCGAGTACAAACTTGAAATATTTAAAATTTATTCAGAGTACAAATTTTGTAAAATTCAGGAAAAAAATTGGGAGTTGTTGAATATGAAACTATTGGGACAACCCTGGTGTATAACCCCCAAAATCCCTTTGAATAAGGTAGATATGGCAATTCCTGATTAATTTCCAAATACAAAATTTAAAATAACAAAACCTGATACACTGAATTTCTCAATGTTTTGATGAAAATAAACGAAAATTACGATCTATCTTATCCCAATCTAAGAAAATAACATTTCCAAAAAATAAAGAAAATGTATTTACACAAATACAATTTGTAGAAAACTTAAAAAAATATACACAACATTGAGCTTTCATACCTTGTATATTGAATTCTGGGTCATGTTCCAATTTTGGAAATAATAGAGAACGAAATAGAAAAACAGGCAACATAATGTAACTGAAACCTCCGAATTAAAGGCACCCAACATTTAGAGGGACATAACAAGGCACTGTATACTGTATATTCACAGAACATGAATAAAAACCTAAAGGATGTGCTTATCGACGTCTCGAGTCCGGTTTGGCCCAGAGCTATGTGTTTCTTCACCTGAAAAAATCAGCTTACATTTCAGAATATGATACGACATTAAACCTAAGACTTCTTAAATGCATATTTTTGGCATTTGATCCCACTGCCTGTTCATAAATATACATGATTTCATGCATTTTGAGCAGAAAATCCGAGTGAACATTTGGTTTAACACGTAAAAGTAGAATAAAACAGTATAGGTATTGACTACATCCTTCGTACATGCGTAGTACCAAGAAGCGGATCTAGCTATTGAATAATGTAAAATGCGAAACATTGCCAAAAATGAAAGGTGCAGACAAAAATATGATACAGTTAATGTACAGGGTGCCCTTAAATTTTCCGAATAATTCTATTCTGTTTACATTGCCAGGTTATTTGGTGGACACACTGTCACGAAATGCATATACTGAATTACATGACTAAAAATGCCTTTTAAAACTTCGAATGCTATCAAAAAAGTTCAATTTTTAACTTCTGATATTAACTTTCGTTCAATAATGTTTGTTTTTTAACTTTCGTTAATTGAATTTGAGAACGAAAATATGTTAAGGTTAAGCATTTGCATATCTACAATTTTTACATTCAAAATATCTAATAATTTCAAATATCTTGCACAAAATGAAATTCAATTCAATTCTATACCCTGCAGTCAGTACATAGTACCATTTGGCAGGGGGAATAATATAGGAGTTAAGTCAGACTAATTATAGTCAGGACATGATGGATCCCAACTTAACAATTAAATTAAACTTCCTGTAACTGGGACCTTGGCGATGAGGATGGGATAGGAAAGGAAGCCGGTCATGGCCGATTTAATATAGGAACTATCCCAGCATTCGCCTGGAGTAATTGTGGGAAACCATGAAAAACCACCATCAACGATAGCCGACCCGGGAAGCGAACCTGGATCTACCGAATGCAAGGCGAGAATGTTAACCGCTTAGGACTAAGAAATAATATAAGGGAAAAGAACGATTAAAACATGATTTTGCATAGTTTTTCAATGATTATATACATGTATAGTAATAAAAGTAATATAATAATCAAGTTAAATGTTAAATTAAAAACAACTTAAAAATATACATTTGAAATAAACATTCAGAAACAAACAATTTAAAGCATATTAATTTTGCATAGTTTGTTCAAATGATTATAGATAGTAATAATACTTTAGATTATAATAATAGATAAAATCAATTTAAACGTTCAATTAAAAACAAAATATTTTAGCAAAAAAATTAAAATAACACAATTCGAGAAAATGTCATTTATTTATTTTAGGTTTAAGATTAAACTGATTAGATTAGTTTAGTTTGTAACTATCTAATTTCCTGCGATTTCAAATGTGCAACTTTAAGCTGCAACTTTCTTAAAAAAGGTTTTCTTTAATCGTCGTTAACTTCCACGGTTTGGTGCAACAGGGTTCCGCAGATTTCGGTACAAACCACAATGTTTGGAAACCCTGTTAATGGAAGTGCTGCAAAAGTACACAAACTGCAAAAGTTTGAAGTGAGATGCCTCTACGTGTCTTTTCCAGGATAATTCTCTCTAACTTCAGTTGCATGGACGAGGCTTAAAAAGCTTTTGTACGCGGATGCTGAAAGCTTTTATTAACGATTAAATTGCTTAATGGCGCCTTATCGAAAGCGTTATTTTCATTGGAGCAGAGTAAAGAAAAGTGGAGTTGAATCGCACCGAGAAATTATCAAGATCCAAAGGCATCGGAGAAGATTAAGAAAGTCCACATTAAAGTTTTGCAATCCGAGCACGTTTCTCGAATCTTTGCTATTAGCAATTGAATCCTATTAAACGATGATTATATTGTTCTTTGTAATCCTTTTGAATCAACACAATTTTTCCCCCTTTTCTCGTTTCACGACTCAATAAACTTAGTTCATGAATGCTGCTAAATAACAGTGTTCGTGCAGTTTGCTTCTCGAATAAATATCATATATCGAAATATGAAACTAGATTTTCAGCAAATTGGACAAAAGGTCAAAAAGGTCCGCAAATTGGAAAAAAAGGACAAAAATGTTCCGCCATTTTGTTAAAATTTTACGAGAAAATAGCATCTCAACTCTTAATAAATTCGATATATTGCAAATGGCTAACGTGGAAAATATAGTCATTCCTAATAATCAAGAAAAGAAATGAATTTCCAAAATTTTATTTGAAAATATGTACAGATCGCTTCAAGTTTTGGGTGTACATTTTAAGTTTAATTTCCAAAATATATTTCTTTCATTGCATTCTTTTTAATGCATTTAAAACTGTATTCTCGTCAAATCATTTGAAATTGTATTTTCGTCGTTGTCTTATTTTCAATAAATTTAAAAATGTATATGAAATACGCATAACCATAAATGAAAATATTCTTTAAAATACATTATAGTTTGTTATATCTATACATTTCTTTATAAGTTATTGTAAATGCATTTATCCTAAATATGGGAACATACACGCAGTTTAAATCATCGAATAAAAGGGTCTTTCATTGTGAAATAAAACCAGGTTTGAATGCCCTTACAAGTGACTTCAATAAATTAAAATAATCGAAGCAACGATTATAACAGGATAAACAGGTTTTAGATCACGAGAAACAAGTAGATCACTACAAAAATATATTTGACATAACCGCTTAATAAACAAATTTCCGTAATGTTCCAAATGGGATTTTAACATCATTTTGATTCATTAATAACATTCTTTAGGCGGAACAGTCAACACAGACAAGTTGAAGATCAGCAATTTATTCTATTTTCTACTAAAATGTCTGCAATCTTAGATGATTAAATTCATATCAAGAGGAACCACGCCAATAAAGAAACTAAATTATTCCTGCAGTTTTAACAAAAATATTAATTTCACACGAGATATTCAAACAGCAGTTTTGGAAGCAGCTAAAGCAGCATACATGTATATCTTCTCTTGTGCCACTTATGCCAGAGAATAAATACACAATAGACTTTTTATCGCGTTTCCACTACATTGGTCTTCAAAAACAACACCAAAAAAAAAAGGAATAAAAAATGGCTGGCGTAGAAAATATATCAGGGGCGAAGCATTCGTCTTAATCATTTTTTGGCATAAATCAACGTAGAAAATGAGCATTAAATGCGCCCGATGCATGCTCAGGAAGACGTAATTGTAAACACGCGTACAATGAGTACACGGAGTGAACAATGGCCGCACTATCATCAATAAACATAGCACATAATAATGCAGGAATGACAAATAATGTACATAGAAGAGCTGACTATGTGGTGCCTCGCTAACGTACACGCACGTAATAGCACTGTGAGGGACAATGGATAAAAAGAAGACTGATTACATGTGTAGATACTGTCTCTCGGTAATAAGTATTTCGAAATCTATTACTGAACGGATGCTTGTTGAATTCGGAATAGATGCGCACAAAACACAGACAGCTAGCTACAGCAACAACAAAAAAACAAACTATATATATATACACGTCGAAACGAAAAAAACTGCATTTGGCCGCTGGGCCTCATGTTCTCTTTGATGCAGATAAAACAAATCAAACGGTGAAGATTTTCAGCACTACGGTAAAAAAAAATACATCAACTTGATGTTGATAAGAAGACTCGTAACGTCGATGATCGAATCTCTCTCGAAATGAATGCGAGAATATATCAAAAGATAAGATGTTGGAGTTGGGTATAGCGATATAAGAAGATCGAATTAAGTTGATACCATTATTTTGACTGTTTGCAGCAATTTGAATCAATGAAATGTCTATTCATGCACTACGTCGAGTTCTAGGTGCAGTCGAACTTCGTTAAGACGAATCTGAATTAAGGGACGCCAAAATATATTCGTTTAAAGCAATGCTTCCCTAACTTTTCTCGGAATACTGGTCAGTTTTGAGCAAATATTTCGTCATTACACCCCCTTTGAGAGAAAAATATTTCAAAAGTGCTCCTCCTATGCAATTATTTAATTAGTGCCCACCCCTCCAATTAAATTGTAATACAAAAATGAATAAATTTGATTTTTATTATTTTTCCTAAAAATAATAGTACAAAAGTAGAAATCAAATGTTTGGGTGGTATTAATTTGTATTCAATTGTCCCTAGAAGCTTTGCGCCAGGTTGCCTACCATTGTCACCGTATTGTGCCCTTCGATGTTCTCATTGCCCCAGGTTGCCTACCATTGTCACCGTATTGTGCCCTTCGATGTTCTCATTGCCCCCTTGTTGTCCCCTTTGATGTTCCCATTGCCCCCTTGTTGTTAACATAGATGTTCCCGTTGCCTCCCGACAAATTGTCCACTTCAACGTACAGCATATGAATGAGAAGGTGCTGCAACATTTATCGGGAAATTCCCGGTTATAATGTACATTTTTTCCTATGTAACTTCGGAATTGGTCCTAAGTGAAGAAATTAACATTAATCGTCCCTACTTTAGAACGGGGACTGCAAATAAGTTCGTATTATCAGGGATTCGTCTTAAGTTAGTTCTTCTTAACGAGGTTTCACTGTGTGAGTGTCGAGTAAACATCATGTATTATTATAACATAGTGTAATGCTAGACATGGTAACACTCCATGTACTGTAGGGCATGGTGGGACTTACAGGCTCTCATATTTCCAAGAGTCATTAAGAGCGCCGAATTAACGAAAAATTTTCTCGATTATTTTCAGGTTTAATCCAGTGTGATATGCTCGAAATGAAGGGACCTACGTTCATGAACGAACCTCCGGATATAATTGATTTTTCAAATGTGACCGGTGCTAAGTTGGAGTGCAGTGCCAGAGGAATTCCCATGCCTTCCATTCAATGGATACGTTTGGATGGCAGTTTAGTGACAGCAGTGCCACGGCTATTAACCGTGATGCCAAATGGAAGTTTGATTTTCATGCCTTTTCGAGCAGAAAGTTACAGACAAGACATTCACGCTTCGGTTTATAAATGCGTCGCATCCAACTCATTGGGAACCATTATCAGCAGGAATGTGAAAGTCAGGGGAGGTAAGACCTCATTTAATTGGTATCCCTATTGTTCAATTTTATGGCAAAATTACTCTATTCGCCGTTTCTTTGATGAAAGAAACTATCGTGTTAAAAAAAATCGCTCAAATCGTAAATTTGTGAATGGAGCGTTTGGACCAAAGTAGTGTGAAAGTGAGTACGTTCCCAGGGCCGTACCTTGTATTTTTGGCGCAAATATCTGCTTTGTAAAAGGGTTCGCAGAGTTTTTGGAATTGGCAAATTTTGAAAAAAAATCGCACATTTTTAAATAAAATTATGAAATTTTGGGGGAAAAAATCGCACATTTAAAAAAAAAAAGAATATGAAATTTTTGAAAAAAATCGCACATTTTTTAAATAAAATTCTCACAATTTGGAAAAAAATCGCACATTTTTAAATAAAATTTTGTAAATAAAAATAAATAAAATTCGTCAATTTTTGAAATAAAATTCGCAGATATTTCCATTGCCGAAAAAATTTGGTAAATAAACATCGAAAATGCAATGCTTTATTTTTTTGGCGCCCCTCCCCCCCTACTCTCGGCGCCCGGGTGCAGTCCGCCCCCCTTGCACCCTCGTCGATATAGGCTACTATTTTTTACCAGCTTCAGCTATTCATCACACATGTGTGTATTAAATAGTTTCCATAGATAAATTCTTGCCTTTTTAAATTTTTGGGATAATATATATTATTATTATTATTATTATGAAGAAGATAAATAACTATCGTTTGGGAGTTTTAATTTTATTGAATTAACTCGAACATTAAATGTATATTAATTTTAAAAAAAACTATTTTGAATTCATCTTAGCGCCATCTAGTGCTCATTATGTGCAATGATATGTTTAATTAATTTAAAATGAAATCGTGGACAATTGTCAATCCCTAATTATTCGCCCTCCCTGTTATCTATAAATGAAATTGTCAACATGTTCGAATGTTATCTTCTAAAAGCTTCCATAGAAACGTTTCAACGATAATGTTATGCGATTAATGTGATGATATAAAGTCTATAGCGAGTTGAAAAAGTAGGATCAAACACATCACGCAATGTTGAAATTCAATTGTCATGATTTCCCATGACACGCACGCATTTGTTAATACTTTATGAGCTTTAAAATTAGGGGACTAACATTTCCAGATTTATACTAAATTATTTATGGGAACAAACATGCGACTGCCAAAGACGCTCACAATTTCAGAGTTATAAAAATAACTTTCAATGACAATTCTACAGACAATATTTTATCTAACATTATATCAGGCATTAGTTTTTTTCCCATTTATATTGTTGTAGCGTTGTTTTTACGTAAAATTTCCAGTACATTTCTGATAAAACCTATATGTTACAACATTTCCAAAGCCATTTTAAAGTTGTTTTGTTTATTTTAGTGAATCAAAATCCCTACCGTACAGCTAATGGTTGTTGGTTTACAGCAACAACACTGCGTGGTTATATCAAGCATTAATTAATATTTGTTTTTATTACACAAACATGTCGATTCTTGTCAAATGGAAGGTGATGTAAAAAGAGTATAAACATTTTCCTACTAAGAACGAAAACATTATGATTTAAAATTGCTGAACTTGATGCTATCGTGCTATCTGGATAGTTTCAATTTTTTCTTCACAGAAATCCAAAGTTACATCCACACAGTAAGAAAAACAGGAACTTCGTGTTCTTAATTGTTGCCACTGAAACAAACTTGTGTAAATTTTGAAAATTTGTAATCCTAGAAACAAACTTCTGTAAATTAAATAAATGTATGTCCTTGGAAACAATCTTCTGTAAATTATGCAACGTTTCTTGAAAACAAACTTGTGTAGAACACATGTTCATGTTTCCAGAAACAAAAACAAGACGTTTTTCTATGGTTACTTCAGTGTGGGCGTAACTTTATGCTCGTATAAAGTAATAACTTCAACAATGTTTTAATGTTATAGAACATTTTCATGCTGTCAACATCATACATAAAACAATTTAAATACCGCAAACGCAAAAATGAATTAATGATATTAAAGAAAACTGCAAATTCTGCGTGCTCGTGTCATTTGAAATGCATGACTGTCGTCAGGGAATTTAGGCAAAAGAAGGCTGCTATTTTCTTATTTTCGTCGAAAATCAGCATTGGCCTCGAGCTAGGTAAAAAGCCATAAAAGGGGAAAATTTAAATCCAAAAAAGCTAATGTAAAATATGCATAGGATTGGGAAAACAACATCCAAAAGGCGGAGAAGTGCTTCGTTGTTATTAGAAAAGCTCTTAATTTCCGCTTCTTCGTACGAAGCCAAGTCGATAATTCAACTCTTAAAAATACGAACAGTACTTTTAAACATTGCCATGCACCAACAACTAGGTTAGCTTATAAATGCTTATCAAGAGGATGATGCTTTTCGTATAAAAAAGGTAATCACTAGCGAGGCAAATGCGTTCTAACTAATTTACATTTTTACGAAGCGGACTAATTATGCTCGTAATAATTATCCATAGCTACACAACTTCGCTTACCGAAGTAAAAATGTGCATTATGATCATTTATAAAACTGACGCATGGTTCCAAAACGGTTTGGCCTAATTGTTGTTGCTTCAGGTTTCTTTTCATATTTTTTCCTAATATTTTAATGTCAGGGAGTGTTGTTCAGCAGTACGATACGGTTTATTGTGAAAATGTTACCTGCGAAAATTATATGGTTATAACATTAGGTTTGATCAAGTTGATTTTAAATGAATTAATAACTAAGTATAATCGAAATGTTCAGATAATCGAGGTTGAAATTCAAAACAATAGAAAACCAATTTAAAAAAAAATAGGAAACAA
>JAQGAO010001047.1:0-27083 GCA_034697705.1 Ommatoiulus sabulosus | reverse complement strand
GCAAGTTGTAAGCTGCTTGTAACTTGCAAGTCGGACTGGATCGGCTCGGCTTTCTTCGCGTTCTTTTGCATTTCAAGTCATGCAGCATTCTTTTTCCGCTTGTTGGTGCTAGTGTCGACTTATTGCCTGTACCGGAAAACCAGTCGCGTAGTGAACACACCCTAACATGCAATGCATGCTGTAGTTTAATGCTTATCAGTCCAGCCAAATAAGCTAATATGTTCAACATTTTTTATCACATACATATTTATTTGCGTCATAAATTTTTGAACAATGTTTACTTCAAACCATTGCGCACTGTGAATGTTTGCAAGCTGTTATTATGGTTACCACCCACATTACCAGATAATTTAAAATTGCAGTAAGATAGTGATGTTTGGTTAATCAAAACAGCATAAGCCTATTGGTGCATTCCAGTTTACACCAGGTATAATGTATTAAGCTACCTGTGATGAATAGTACAATAAGGATTTATAAGGTATTATAATAATGTTCGATTCTAGAGGACAACATTGAAGATTTATTGCATGCGTTGCCAATTTTAATTATTTCTTTTTTGCAGAAATTGCAGTGCAAGCTCCAGTCCTCAAGCCAGCCCTAAGCTTTCACACCGCAACAAGGGATCAAAAAGCAGTTCACCGGGCACTTCCATAGCAACAGCCATTTCGGAAGAATTGGCACCACCTGATAAGAATCTCGAGGTATCATGTGCGGACAATTGTCTAACTGGAAACAATCTACTCGATCATGAGGTAGGCTTACAAAAAAGGTGAAGGGGGATGCGTAGCCTATATTGAATACATGTACTGTCATAAAATTAGTTACAGTGATGGATATTCATGCTTTCTCTTTACTTATCTGTAGATAAGTATGATTGCTGTAGTCGAATGCATTGAAAATATATAACTGTGTAAACAGTTATATATTTGTTTAAAGTCCCGAAATTATTTATTTTTTCAAATTTTTACAATTAACTCCATTTTTAATTTTGTTGATATTGGCCCTTGTATGTCACTTTTGAGCTTGTCAGACTATTTGCAAAGTTATGGCATACTAATCTTCAGCTTACATCACTCACATGTTGAATTGCAAATGTGATTGGAATTCCTCAGTTACCTGGTTGGATAATAATGAGCTAAATTATACTTTAAAATCAAAACCTTGTTGTAAAATTGAACTGATTACAATGGGATCAGTTTTCTGTATTTTATCTTTCCTCTGTTGACACGACATATTCTCAACCTTGTACAAATATTATGTTCAAAGGAATATTTAATTGGCAAGACAAAACTTCACATATATTATGTTCTTTTTCATCTCATCAGGATGCCGTCAGCCGCTCCTCCGAATCAAATAAGTCAGTCGATGTGTCCTCTTTGCGAACTCCCGATTCTGCGTCTTACCGGGACCTACTTAGAGACAAAAAATCTACAACCTCATCGGATAAAAAACGTAAATCTTCGTCATGGTATAATGTAAGTTTAAAAAATGTTAAGTTTAATGTGTAAATAGTTTTATTAGGACATTTCGATTTCGATAATTTATTCTTTTTGATCGTTCACAGGTGCTGAATCCGACTTATAAATCAAAAACAGAGGATTTCAAACGTTTATTCAAAGATCTTCCGGACACTGAGAGATTAATTGTTGGTAAGGAAACGTCAATCGACTGATTAATTGGAAATTTGACAAATTCTTTTTAGTCCATGTTGTGGTCTTCTTCATTTGTTGAAAATGATATAATTTTTCATAACCTTTAATTTTAAAAAAAACAATTTTTTAGATTACCAGTTCCTATTAAAGTATTTCGTGTTAATGAAATTTTGTTTAAAAATTAGGAATAGCTTATAAGTAACACTTTTCAAAATTTGGATGGCAAATAAAGCAGCCGAATTTGTGGTATTTGATCTCTTATGGCATCCAAAATGTCTGGGAAAATTTCAACTCTTAACTCTTGTCCGTTGTTTGAGCTACTTTACCATTTATCAAAAAATGTGGCGGTATTTGACGACATCTATAATTGACTGACTCCATATCATTGCAAGTAATTGGGTAATTTAAAAAAGTTGTAGGTTAATTTTTCATAATTTTCATTAATTTATCTTGGATTTTTTGCGAGTTTGCTCCTGAAGAAGGCGTCAATGCTAAAACTTTGAGGGCAAATTGGTTGTGGTAAAATTACAATCTCGCTTTTTAATTTGATCAATTAAGCCAAGGTTAAAAGTCAAAAACCAACCAACCAATTTGGTAGCTAGGTCTGCAAGACACTAAATGCCTTTTCAAATAAATTGCAAAATTATGAATTTTGAATTTATCAAAATTCAAATTTCAAAATTTATAAATTTGCCATTAATGACAAACATTTACATTTTTATTTATATATATAGATATTTTTATTCTATTTTTTGTTGTTGTTTAGATTACTCGTGTGCAATTCAAAAAGACATTCTGGTTCATGGGAGGTTGTATATTTCCCAGAATTTCATCTGTTTTTATGCAAACATATTCAGATGGGAAACATTTGTGAGTGTTAATAAAGTTTACGCTTTTGTCTGTAAACTGATAGTATACTGTACACCTCTTTTAACCTTGTATCTATTTATATAGTTAACTATTCGTTGCAAAGATATAACTTCAATGACCAAAGAAAAAACTGCTTTAGTCATTCCAAATGCCATTCAAGTTAGCACCGTCACATCAGAAAAACATTTCTTTACCTCATTTGGGGCGAGAGATAAAGCATATCTCATGCTGTTTCGAGTCTGGCAAAATGCGCTATTAGAGCAGGTGGGTCTTTTTTCAATTGGAACTTCAAAAAAATGGTTTAAATTAGACAATCTAACGTGAAAGCCATATGTGATTAAAAATTATTCACTTTTTAGCCTATGTTGCCTCATGAATTATGGACCTGGATACATTATAGTTATGGTGATGAATTAGGCTTAACCAGTGATGATGACGACTATGTTTCTCCACCTGTACCAGATGAGGATTTGTTAAAATCTGCCAGTGTTGAGCTCTGTTTGGTTGATGGTGTTCGGAAATCAGGGAACTCGATTGATTTATTCGTCACAGGCCGACTTAACGTGAGTTTAACAATTTACATTACTTTTGATTTTATAGCTAACACTATAAGCCTCAAAGTGATATATATATATATATATATATATATATAACAGAAATGTATATTTTTATATATGTCTGTATATATTTATATATATATCTGTATATATTTATATATATATATCTGTATATATTTATATATATGTGTATATATAGTAAGGTTTTTACATAGTTTTTTATATAGTGGCATGCCAAATTTTTTATATTTGGCATTACCATCTTTTTACTAGTCTTGTTGTGCAATTTTCATGCATTCATGTGCATGGATTAGAAAGTTTTTGTTTTATTACTTGAATTTTACATTTTTTTATAGTTATAGGTAGTTATTTATATAACAAGAGTTAACCATTAATTAATACTAAGATGAAGGTACTTAAGTCAGGATAATTCACAATAATACTAACAATTGTACTAACATGTGATTTGTTTTTACACACCGGAGGCAATGTATTGTTAGTAAAAACTGATTTTATTAAAGTTTACAAATTTTAGAGAAATATTTATTAGAAAGTCACTCTAAAATCTTGAACTAAAACCAAAATTGCCAACATCATGCCTATTAGATGGAAATATATGTACAAAATTCCCACCAATAATATGATTCAGAGGTACTGTATCAGAGGAAACAGTTATCCTATGAGTATACCATATTTAGCCAAATACATGTATATGCAAAGTGATTTCGTGAATCTGAGCTGGATACATTTCTGTAATAATGTAATTTCAAAAATTTAGGGACGTGGTTTTTAGGAGATCTTAACCTTAACTTTCTCCTTACGCAGTTATTCTTCCTACATTTTGGCGTTGGCACTGGCCATGCTGCCATGCAGTTTGCTTTTAGTTTTAGTCCTATTTGCCCCCCTCCATTATCGTTAACTAGATAATTTTTATTTGCATTCCATGATGAAATATGCTCCATCACGTTGTTTAAGATTCCATGCTGATGTTGATGAACTTTTTGAACATCCTTTCGTATCAAAACGAAATAATTACCATTGACTCGCGTTTATATACTGCATTTGAGATTAACAAAAGACACCGGAGCATATAATGTAGCTGTGCTATCCTGCATTTTTTTTTTTTTTATAATCAGACATTTTTAGGACATAAAAACGACCCCTTAAGTCGGTGAAAGTCGCACATGCAGTTATACCTCAAAATCACTAACAGCACAAACAATTTCGGCAAATGTCAATTTTCTTGTTATGCCGATTTACCTAGAAAGTATAGTTCACACGCGCTTCGTACCAGGAATGGAGAATCGATATGACACATATTGTAGGCACTATAGGCATAATTAAACGATCAATTTTTATTTTATTTATTTTTACCTATGGTAAGACTAGGTCAGGTAAGGCCAGCAGGGATGTGGGGGCCGCAGGCCCCCTTCAGGGGGGGTCTGAGGGGGGCATGAGCTCCCTTGGGGGGGGGGGGGTTCGGAGGTGAAGCCCCGTTTAGGTGAGAATGAAATCGAGTACTCATTCAAGTCAAGTACTAAATCAAGTACTCATGATAAATCCATTTTTTTTAACCTAATCGGGAGATTCGCCCACTGAACCCCTACCAAGGGGGGCTCAGGCCACTCTCGGACCAATCGGAGGAGGGCTGCGGCCCCCACACCCCCTAACCTGACCTAACCCAGTCATAAATTTACTGAAATCGAACATTTTTTAAATTCGAAAATCCCGCCTAGACGCACGTGGCAAATTAGACAACGCCTACTGTGTTCATGCGTGCATACAAGCAGGAGGCCTCCGCGTACCAAGACAAGGTTCCCCCAGACCTGGAAAACCTGGAAAAGTCAGGGAAAAATGGTTTATTTGGAAAAAGTCCGGGAAATTTAACGCAGTCATGGCGATCCAAATTTAATACTTCTACAAGGTTAGCTCAGGGTCTATTTTCCGAGTAGAAATTTGCAAAAAGTTTCCACATTTTCAGAGTACAGATTTGCACAATTTTCCACGTTTTCCATGTACAAATTTGCACAATTTTCCACGTTTTCCGAGGACAAAATTGCAAAATTTCTCACTTTTTCCGAGCACAAATTTTCCACATTTTCCGAATACAAAATTTTCCTATTTTAAAAAAATTTCATTCAAGTTTTTTAAATTTTTAAAAAAAATTCTATGTTAATTTTCAAAATTGTCGTTAGTAAATTTAAAAACATATTTTCCAGTGTCAATTTTGAAAAATATGTCAATTTTTTACGTTGTCATTGGTCAGGGAAATTTTTTTAAACCTTGGAAAAATCAGGGAAGTTGAAAAAGAAATTTCTGGGGAACTCTGCAAGAAAATTGACATTTGCCACAATTTCTTTTTATTTATTGACAACGTTAGGAAATTGATATCATTTTGGTTCAAGTGTTGTCAAATTCGGTTATAGAGGCTCTTGCCAACAAGGAAGGTTTGAAATCCAAACCATTTGCGGAAAATTCATTGTTTCCCGGAAAGAAAACGGTGAAAGAAATACACTGTATGAGGAGATTATTTAAAATTAAGTTCGTAAAAAACAGGAAATGTATAACTTTAGTTCGTAATTCGAAACAAAAATTAAAATTAGCTTTATGGGATACCTTTCGAGACGAAAGCTATCAATTCTAGATGACATTGGAGTTTCGAAATGGGCCATTCATTGCTCCGAGGCATATAAACTGTGTGCGTATAACTCTTAACGCCTTTTTTTTAATAATTTACTTGGTTTTGGTTCTCGAATTTTATCATCAGGCTACGATTTTACAAGATGTCTAATTAACGACATACCTTGAAAAATAGTGATTTTCTCCAATTTTTATAGTTTCCGTTTTTTTTTTTTTTTTAATTCAGTTAGGCGAACCCTGCTTTAATCTACATGTAGGTGATTTTCAAGCAACAATATACATGTTGTTCTTGGATCCTAGTTTCTTAGACGCCAATAATGTATGCCTCTAAATCTGAGTTTGCGCCATCGATAATCAAAGCAATACAGAGTATGATGAAGGTCTCTCAACACGTCCTGGTAGTCATTAAGGTTGTGTTGAATTTCTCGGAAACGCGTGTTTAGCATCTCCATTCTAATGTCATGTAAGATAAAACTAGTGCAGTTGCACTTAACACAAACTAGAACAGATAAGTTCATTAACAGGGCAGCGATTGTGCCTCTGACCTCGTAGTCCACATTTGTTTGTAGGGGAATTGTGCGATTGAGTCAAAGGAAACAGTCTTTCGCAATACATTAGCGAGCCATTTTAAACACCACTTGTAGTACAATAGTTTGTTTTTCGTCCCTATTGTCTGTAAGAAGCTTGTCGATTGTCGTATTGGTTTTTCTGAATTGAAAACAATTTCAGGGCTGGACTCGTGCAAAACTATTTTTAGACAAAATCCCCAAAGCAGAGAATATTATTTAAAACAAAGTCCAGGCGTTCTGAGTAAAAACCGGAGTCATCAACAGTTGTTTATGATCTTTATAAAAGTTGCTTTATTTATATATAGGCTACACGTACATGCAACATTTTAATTGAAGCTAAATGTAATTTCTGTTAATTTGAATCGTTTTTAATATGGAGGATTTCAGCATTAAGTAATCGATAAGTAGGCCTATGGATAATTAATTGGAATATTATTGGACCCGGGAGACCACAGGTCAGGGAAGTCAGGGGGAAAAAAGTGGTCATGGAAGTCATCGAAATGTCAGGGAAATTTTCCCAAATAAAAGTAAAATACTATCCATGGACTCAGTCTGCTAGCAACTCGACCATCCCCAATCCTCTTCCGCTAGACTTGTAACAAAATCTGGTGTTTTGCCAAGCTTCTCATTGCAATTGTTATTTTATTTCTCATTATGAGAAAAAAAAATTGATATACATTATCGAGTAAGTTTTGGTCAGGGAATTTTGGATTTTAGTCATGGAAAGTTAGGGAAATTAAAAATGAAAATTTTGTGGCCACCCTGTTGGACTGATAATCATTGCACCGATAATCGCTTGTTATATCATTTTGGTTCGCATTTAATTCTATTTAGTATATATGTTCTAGACCTACGCAAAATGTAAACTTTGTCATAAATCAATAGTTAAATGCCATCAAAGTTTTAGCTAACAAGTTTATTATAAATTGAGGCAAAGAATTTTACAAATACTGTACATATTGCTTTGAAGGAATCTTTGGAAAGTTTTTACCAATCGTTCGCCATCTTTAAAACTTATTTAGCACGCTGAGGGGCGTGGTGTGCAACGCACGTGGCGCGTGTTGTCGCAGACGCGGAGTAGCTGCTCAGGATCACGTGACACGTGCGAGGGCGGAGCCCCGCTTGCTGTTGCATGCTGCTCGGTTGCTGGCACGAGTTGTTGTTGTTGTTTTTGGCTGCTTTGAAGTGCGGACGTGCGCGGGTTCTTGAAGCCGCTTTCGCAGCTTATACGCTCCTGTGAAACGACTTTGCCAAACTTTTTTTAAAACTGGTTTTCATGATTGTTCTCTATGGATTTGCCTCGCTTTCCGTCACTTTTTTGCCCGCCCCGTGCATCAAACTGTTGAAGGCTACATCCAGGACTCTCGGTTTCCAAAATGAGAATGGAGCAAGATGAGAATTGGGATATCAGCTCTGAAGGGGACCTCCTGGAGCCGGACGGTGCTGAAATGACGGGTTCAACACCCCCGCCCGACGGCATGATTATTCCAGAGATCTTCATCATGGTAAATTGTATACGAGCATCACCTAGCGCTCGCGGACTGGGATCGATTTGGTGTTTGAACGTCAATTATGGGTTTACACGACCAGTTTCTTGCGCCTGCTCCCACTGCACTCGGGTTGCATGCTCACAAGGGTGCGTTTAGATATTTACGCGACCTTAGCCGAGGCATGCATTAATTTATTAACGAGCTGTTTCATTATGCAGCTTGAGAGCTGAACATTGAGACCGGTTGGGAGGGCGAGCAAACGGGGCAAGCGTAGTAAACTTTGCAACCACGGAAGCAGCACTTCCGACTGATGACTATCACGAGATAGCCTGCATGTGCTGGTTGGTTGCTCGATTTATAGATGGAAGTGTCCCAATATTCGCCTAGAAGTCACTTTGGACAAGAGCTATATATGACTGGGTTCGAACCATGGTCTCCCGTCCGAAGCTAACCTTGATTGTTGCGATGGTCAATTAATGCTGGAAATTGCTCTTGCCCTTTGAAGGATAGGAGGGATTTATCTGATACTAGCTTTCGGGTTTCAATGAACAAAGGCACAGTTGCAAAGGTCTCTGCCGAATATTGCTAGCTAATATTGAGCATTTGCTCCGAAACAGACTATAGTTTTTCCTTAGATATTCATGAATTTGGATTAGCACGTTTTAGTTTTACCATCGAAATTTGTTCGGCGTTTATTATGCCATTTTAACATTATTTGGTTGGTTGGAAATCTTATGAAAACTAAGAATATACTTTCGTTTTAAAGTAGGTTTACAGCTTCAAGATTTAGTTACTTATCTTGTAGCATGATTTGTGTGTGGTATCCACTTCACACTTTTATTTGTATTAACATTTTCCGTTTATTTTTTAAAAAAAAATCAAAATCGAATGTTGTCACTGTTTGCGCATTTGATTTTTTATGTTAAAATACATAAATAGGAGAATTTAAAATTTTATAACATTATGAAGTGGTTCAAAAAAGTTCATTGTTGTGGGTTTTGACTTTGAGATCGTTAGCACTTAGGCCATCTCAACGTTTCGGCACTATACATTTGCCTTTTTCAGGAGCTAGCTTGCAAATCTTGCTATATGAAAAACTATATTATCCAACCACTTGAAGAATGGACGTATACGTTTTAATCTCTATATGACTTATGTTTTCACTGGATATCACCACGTGTGGTATCAGTTGTGAGGGAAAATATGGGCCACGCGCTAGCTGTTCGTTTTAAAAAAAGCATTTTAAAATACGTTTCTATCTTTATAAACACTATAGCGATCTATAGTACTTAATGAAATCAGGGATAATTTAATGCAATGGCAATGCTTAAACGTGTATTCTACTGTATAGGCCTATAGTTTGGTGGACAAGTGAAACCGGAATCGCATGGAAAATTTATTTTCGATTAAATACGTTTGCATGACTCGTTTTTTAGTTTTGTTACTGCGTGTAGCAAGTGTTCAAACACGTTAGACATCTTATAGCGGATTCGGCTGGGCACACCCGGGTTGTCCACTTCAGGTGCGGGTGCAAATTGATCACGTGTTACTTATTGCGCGATGCGACCTCTCGACCACCCTATCCGCCATGTTGGGTGCACCTCATCCACCAGCTCCCTTGATGGTGGATGTGGTGCACACCCAGTGCACATCCAGTGCACGGGGTGCAACCAGTCGATTACCGATTTCGGGAAAAAATGAGACTGACTTAGTTACCGAAAGGTTTTTATGGAAACACAATAAGCATTGGAAGATCCAATGAAATTTGTATTTTCTTGGTCCGTGGCAATTTTTAGACTCATTCTGGCCCCTGGAGTTTCTCTCAAAATCAAAGGTTGTAAAGGAACACGAAGACTTTTGATGAAACAGAAGTTGTATTTTTCTTTTATTTGGTTGAAAAGCAAATGAGAATTCTTGTTGTAGATAGATAACCTGAAACCAGTCGTGTTTTTTTGTTGTTTTTAAATTGGAACCTCAGGGAATAATGTGAGAGCAGTTGAAACAATTCTCTGGATTTGTTTCTTTACTATCCAAAAATACTGAACCATGCCTAGTGCAGTGATTGGTGCCTGGGTTTGCTATTGATCCGTCGGTCACAGGTGGCAATGTTCGCTGTCGGCAATTGTCTGATTGAATCGATAGTTTTGCCAATGACGCGAATTAAAGGCGCATTCATAGATCAATTTGTCAAAAAATGAGTCACCTACACGACACGTGGTTCTGAAATATTTGTTGCGTGTTATGCAGAAACACCGTTCCTATATGCAGTTCGATTTTTTTGAGCCAAATGTTGCGTGTGTCATCGCGAGCTCTTCGAGGGGAGTTACTTAATTCTCCCTTATTTTAAATGTTTCATGAGGTTCGCTCGTAGGGCACCGACCCTGGTTGTGAAAATGGCCGTTCATTTTTACTAATGATGATCAGAAACGTGGATTATCGAAATCTAGTACTCAGTAATTTAGGGAACAAAAATCATAAATAATTGGTATTGGGTTACTCCTTCTACTAACGTAGGACACTGAACCACATATTCTAATGCGACCATGCGTTCATAATTAAGTGCAATTAATTTACAAGTTCTATAGATTTTTTTGAAAATAATACGGTAAAATTAATGGCACATTATCGATCACATTATTATGTATGCAATATTACATAAATAAATTATTAGTTAAGGCCGTTTAAAGTAAGCCACCTTGATTCAGTCTTGCGAGCATTCTTAAACTTTTAAAATAACTCTTTTATTTGTATAATACATGTAGTAGGCTATATGGCCGGTTGCCCTCCTGCCAACTTTTGAAATGGAAACTGAGACTGTAAGAAGTGCCGTTTGCCGAATTCAGCTGGCCCTATTCGCAATCTGAAATTCTCAGAACAAATCCCAAGTTTCTGCGACAAATACAGTAATGATTTTTGTAAACTCTGTTGAGCAGATATATAATGTGATTCAGCTAAACTTGTTATTCAAAATCTTTTCCAGTAATTTTAAGTAATCGATGATTTTTTAGTACGATAGTAACATTCTCTCCTATTGCTCTAATAAGTAAAAAAAATCGAAATTATAACGGAAAGGAAATTTAAATGGACATGAGGAGTTTTTTCAAATTACTGATTCGCCCACTTTCCACGCACGTTTACCATTTCGAATAACTGTACTGTATAAGCCCCAGCCTTGTCTTGCGTCATATCATTGTTCTCTCGCTTGCTGTGTTTGAATTGTTTTCTGAATTTTGCCACTTGTGTGCTAATGTGACGCTCCTGGCCAGGCAGGCACTTCCCTCACGCTGAGAACAGTCATCACATTTAACAATGTGCGAAATCTATTTTTACGTTTTTTGCCTTCTCAAGCCGCCTTGATTCAGTCTTGCGAGCATTCTTAAACTTTTAAAATAAACTCTTATTTGTATAATAGTATATGGCCGGTTGCCCTCCTGCCAACTTTTGAAATGGAAACTGGGACTGTAAAAAGTGCCGTTTGCGGAATTCAGCTGGCCCTATTCACAACTTGCAATGATGAGAAAGCATCAGTTCAGATTTGTAATGCTTTAATCATAATTTTATTACTGACAACTTGATGCCGCATTTTCTTGCAAGTCAAAATATAAAAGAACGGTAGTTCATAGTAAATTAGAATACCGACTGAATGGGATATTTGCTACACGTACAGTATGTACGTTTTCAGTAAAATTTTCCAGTTCAATTCCAAGTTCCGATGAGCCCAAATTGCAGTTTTTGTGAATGTATGAAGACGGCAAATTATATCTGCCACATTACAATATAACAGTGCTTATAATCATTCTTTAGAAAGCAAAATTGATTTTTAGCATTTCAGCCACACACGCATGGTCTAAAAATGTCGTTTTTACCTTGGAAGTCTGTGTTGTCTGGCGTTTAAGTGTTACGTAATGCATTATTCATGAAATTTTGTTCACTTGGTTACAATGATGCACGTTGTTTTTGTTGGACATCCTCATATTGTCTTGGAGTAACTCGATTCTATATTTGCATTACACTGCAGCTTTTTTTAATTGTGGTGCGTAACTCTTTAGTTTTAATGCTGACATACTGTACACACATGTGCATGTTTCGTATTTGGTTTCAATCGATTTGTTGGCTAAATGAAAATTACAGTATTTGGTCTTTACTCATTTCACAAGAATAACACAACTTCCTGTTTGTAACTACAGAACGAGTTCTGACATATTTTTAGACACATGACTTGTGCGTGGTACTGATTAAATTGATTCACTGTTAATTGTATGCTATATGAAACAAATGCTATTATGTTAATCAAACAAAACGGTAGTGAATGCGTGCTTCGATGTGGACCCCATTTTATTTTAACGCAATTATACTTAACTAGTGTAATTTAAACAATTAAACCACAATGTCATTCGTGTCAATGATAAATGCTTGGTAGGAGTGGTTCATAATTTCAATTAAAATGCAGGAAGTGACCAATTTGTTTTGCGTTTTATACTGTGCCGCCACGGCGATAATCAGGAAAAACGGGCATCCTTTGGGGATTTGCGCGATTTCGTAATTTCCTAAGCTTGCTATTTTCTGATCAGCAACAACGCCACTTACTTCTACAGTACGGCAATTTCGTGAATTGCAATTGAAATTACTTAACTATTGCGCTAGGAATACTTTATAAATCTGTTACTATTAGCCGCAACGTGTCAAATGCAAATGTTCTGTATTTGTTTGGGTAAAAGCTCGATATACATAGGTAATCAGATGAGACTGAGCAAGTACTAGTGACCTTAACAATTAGACATATCTGTATACGGATAACTTGCATGTGACGTCACGCAGCTCGTGGGCGTGTTGTGGGGTACTTTCATTTTGGCTCGATCTAACTCGCACGATGCTATCCTATCCTATGGGCACACACTACACCCGGGCCAGACTAAATGTTAGTGATGCTGGGTATCTATAACTATTACCGAATTAAATATAGCATTCTGCCTGGTTATAAAAACCGCGAATAGGTTTAAAAATTTGAGTTTTCCCCCATTTCAAGTAAGATATGACGTGCTCTAAGCTTTGATGTTGACCGGTGACGTCCGTTGGTCTCGGGGGTGTCATCGTTTCGGTCGTCACCAGTCAATGTTGAAAATGGAGATTTCGAAATGGATTTGCATGGGAAAAAATGTGAAATGATTTGCTCAGTTTTTTACTCGATCGCCATAACAGTGAGGATTGTAGCACTATATAACGTGACAGTATCTATATTACTAGCTATCACGTATCCGTGAATAGATTATTATCCGAAAGTAGATATTTTGATGCTAGCTGCTTTGTTACAAGAAATCAACAATGCAGTGCATTTTCTCGTTTATTTCCAAATAAATACTTAAATAAAGGAATAATGCAATATGAAATATTGAACTAATGTGCGTGCAATTAACTTATCTATAGCAAATTAAGGCAAGTAGGCAAACGTTTTTAAAACTGTATACCAACAGTATACCGTGAAATACCCCACCATGTCTGATCTGGGAGGGGCAAGACCGCGTCGTCTCCTCGTGAAAGTTATCTTTACAGTATTTACATCTATGCACGAGCGATTTAACAACAAAGATGTAAACCGCACTTCGACATGAAAAGGAAATGATGATTGCAGCGAACAAGTTGTAACGATAAGTTTCATGAGATTATGAAAAGATGGGTTATACCTAAAAGCATTTTCATGAATCAAAGAACGTGGTGAATGAACAATTTCTAAATTGATCAATATGAGCACATCTGGGCTTAGCATCACATGAATTTGCAATTTCTTTGACAGTTAATGTATGTGTGTCTAGCTTAACTAACAAATAATCTTCCTCGATTCAGCTTTGTGCAGTTTTTTGTAATAAGTAACTGTGATTAATAAAATTACACATTGAAATACGTACGGAAGTGGAAGACCTTGTTTGAGTTACTAAACTAGGGTTTTTGCCGAGTACAAGTGCACCAAAATTGCACTCAAATGGCCTACAAAATAACGTTGTGGACATTTGCCAATTTTCTCATGAAGAAAGATTGTCCTTTCTCCACGCATGCATGCCTAACATATCAAAGTGCTAGCTAGCGGATAATATCGATACCCTCATGTAGGAGGAGCCTGCCATCCAACTCAATTTGTTTTACGTTTCGGACATGCCATGAAAATAAACGCGAACAAGTTCTTTATTTGGCAGGCCAACCTTGAGTCGTACTTGGCAATTTTAACGAATTGCTTAGGACGTAAGCTTATCAGCTTTATTAGTGGGGTTCACAATTTTTTAGAATAAAGTTATGTTCTTGCCATCCGATGATCCGGATATCCCAAACAGAACTGTACACGTTTTTTGATTTGTATTTCCTTCAATGAACACGCTTAGACTGTATAGCAGTATTATATATACCTGTGACGGGACGTTGTTAATATGCTGTCTTCCCTAAAAATAGATAGTTTTTGTCAGCATAATAGATTATAAATGTTTTATCTACTATGAGCCGAACAGAAAGTGAACAAAATCTATAAACCTTTACGGTTGTCATTACAGGAAGTCAAATGGTACGGACCGACCATGATGTCCAAAAAGATCATGAAAACACGATTTTTTTTTATTTCTGTAATTTCTTTACACTTCGTAGTTTTCTTTATTATGTAGATGCATATCAAAATGTTATGCATGATTTCTTTTGAATTTGATGATTGTGTACTTCCGCTGTACATTGTTCAATAGCATATCGAAATGCTTGGACAAAGTTAGTTAGACTTTTAAATTTTTTACTTTAAAATTCTTGCTATGAAATAACTTTACAATGTACCGTAGTTCTTTAAAGAAAATATTCAAAGAATGTATTTTGTTTCTATGCGATTCTATTGCAAGAAGTGAAAAGGAAGGGCTATTTCATTCCGGTTTCATAGATGGAGTGAACAAACACCTCTGTGAAAATTTCACTTACATATGGTATATCTGAAAAAACGTATACAAATTACTGTCGGCAGTTGTATAGTTACTGATTGCTCATAGCTGTCATCCAAGACAAAGCTTTTAGGAGGAATGAGGAGGATGCTGAGTTGAGTACTCAGAAAGGATCCTCGTTTTCTATACTTTCGGAGATGCTATTTTTAGAGATGATGACTGTTATTCATCCAAATGCACTGAGGTTGGCCCGCATTGATTTGCAGTTTTAATTACACCGTTTACACGCTAGTGATAAAACACCGGTAATGACTATTCACTAACAAAATGGTCCTTACCTTTTTGTAGAGACATCACAAAGGTGAAACAGTGTGTGAATAAGGGTTACACACAGCCTCAAATATTAAATTTTGATATCAATATTTTTTATTAATCTCCTGAGGTTGGTCGCTCAAGTCTGTTATCCGACTATGTTTTACTTTAATCATTATTGATTATCATAGATAAAAAGGGGTGCTGCAGCACAAGGTCAAGGTTGAATTGACGCACGTGCAGGAGAATTACGTATGAATAGTGACAGCACCTTATCATGACAAACCTTACCTGACTTGCAGTATTGGTTCCTGTTTTTTTCTGGGTATTTCACATTGATGCAAACTGATTATATAACATACCTTGCAAATATGTGGCAATTACTTGAAATTATGAATGTTGTGCTATGCTTTCCTTCTGCCCACAATCTATTTTGATGATTGCCTAATGAGGCATGAACATCTGCAGGCAGTTTCGTAGTTTATGCCTACTACAAATCGCTTATGTTAAGTTAATCACTGTGCAAAAACAAATGTTGTTAGTATAAAGTTGAACTTTGAGAGGTACTAGCTCTATTCCTATTTATCTTTCCTTAATGGCTATTTTCGTTGTCTCAGATAATTCAATGCGAATGTCAAAATGAATGGTCTGCATAAAATTAGACCATGACAACACTCTCGTACATTCTTTATATCGAATTCTTCATTTCCTGTGTGCAATTTAACAATGACCAATGAGCGCGTATTTAATACAAATTTGATAAACGGTGAAGCTTGTGGAGCCTGCCATATATTTTTATTTTATTACCGTACAGGCATCTTTCTGCGTTGACCATTCAAATATTAAAGATTGGCTGCGCGTGCATGCAGCTTGCCCCACATAAATTGTATTCTATGATATGATAAAACGTTTCTATGGACTAGCCACATCAGGCACTGTGCATCAGGCCCCCAGGCTAGAGCCAGCCTTGTCAGCTTTGATTACTGTGCATTTGAATAATTCGATTTCTAACCTAAATAAGTGACTAAGTGTATTATTTTTGATGAAAAATTTGGCGTTTTATTATTGCACATTTTTGCCAAAATTGCCGATTCACATTTAATTTCGTTTAACAAAAAAAAAAATGTAACTGTTTAATAATTATTTGAAATTTGCATATAATATGCTCAAAATACTACTTATTTTACTGTCAATAAGATCGTATGGTCACTACAGTGCGTTTATTAAACACAAGTTACGTTGTACAAACGTCGATTTACGAATAGTACACTTTTCACACAACTCATTGATTTCATTTTTAGACGTCGTCATCACAGTGTAGCCTACATAATGTCATTCATCGACTGTTTGTACATGGACATGTACTGTATAGAAGGGAGTTGAAATGCGCTTATGTGATTTTATTGACATAAAAGAAGGCAGTTTAACATTTTTGGAGAGTAAAATCATGTTGCATAACTAAACGAAAATGTGGAAAAGCACTAGTAATCAAAATAATTCGACGTTTCTAGTCATACTGTATGTAAAGTAGATCATTATTAAACTATCGTTAAAGCTATCAGAAGATGATTCAACCAATATGGTTGCAAAAAGCGTCTTCCTTGTACGTGTATATAGTTAGTTCCAAAGACCAATTGGTGATCAGGTAGGCTTATATACAAATAGATGGAAATCGATTGTGTTGATGCAATTTAATCGCCTATCACAGGTTTACTTTTATCTCTATCTGCTAATAGCAGTTGCAAGATAGGATATTTCGGGGGTGGGGTTACGCGGTGTGGTTCACGCTATATTTCAGAAGCAGCGTGAGTTTCTGATTTTCAGGATTGGCATAAATTTCTTTTGATGTTTCTCAGAATATGTACGTTATTTCATGAATTATTTTTTGTTGCACAAACTGTTGTCGTAAACGTATTTGGATTATATTTTTGCCTATTGGATAATTTTCTTCATAAGTTAGCATTTTTTTTTAAAAAAAATGGTGTGCAATTTAAACATCGCCACATTTGTTCTCACCATTCCATTTTTTGTCTGCTCGCCAGGACTCTCCGTCAGAAACGTTTGACACAACCCCGTTTCTGGCAGCAGGATTACTTCATAACAATTCTTCGCCAGCCCTCATTTCTCCTCACAATTTGATGGACACTATTGCTAATGGAAATTACATCGAAGAAGCTGCTGAAGGAGATGACGACGACGAGGAAGATAATACAGACGACGACGATGATGTAGATTTTGAAGTACCTGCGCCCAAATCTCCGAGTTCGTTCACTAACGGTTTGGATGGACTTTTGGTAAACGGTACAATGAATGGTAATGCCAGCGAACGTGGAGAAGGGGAAGGTTTGGCGGTGGACGAGGCCAACAACAAGCCTGTGACACCTTCACCAAAAATGGTTGTTGAAGCCAAAAACACCAAAAATCTAAGTGATTCATCAGAAACAGATAATGATGTTGGGGGTGCGTAATTTTTATATCTTACTTATTGCGCATAAAAAATGTGATTTTTTTCCTTGAAAAAGGTCTTAAATGTTGAGGTACTGTTGGTATGTTAATTGGGCACTTAAGAGTAATTTCTTCTTTAAAAACAGTGATGTGCATATACAGCACATGTAAGATTGCACAAATTTTTTGATAATGTTGAGCCATATGATCTCAAGTCATATCTAGCTAATTTTTTTGTAGTTCACGTGAAAATTTTGAGAAGTACTATTAAATGATTGAATATTGCAATTACTGCATGCCGTTTTTTTAATTTTTTTTAAGCAGCTAAATTAAAAAAAAAATTGTAAGACCATAAGATTAAATTGTTGGTTGGTGGTGGGTTTTCAAAGCATACATGTATAACTGCATACCATGAACAAGGGGCATTTTGGCCATTTCTTAACATATTTAACCATGTAATATGTGGTTAACATGTACTTTTTCATCACCCCTTTGATCATCACCGTCATGTTTATCTTACAGAGGTACAGTGCCCGTGTGAGCTTCATGAAGGAAAGGAACTGATCAACAGGGTTTTTTCTATCCCCATTGACCGCGCCTTTGAAATGTTGTTTACGGATTCTGCTTTCTTTAATGACTTTCACATAAGCCGTAAAACTACTGGTAAGAATGTGATACATAAATGTAGAACTGGCTTTGTTAGCTTTCAGATGCTAATGAAATTTGTTTTAGATATGACCCACAGCCCTTGGCATCACCACCCTGAAGGCCAGATACGACAAGTTTCTTATTCATTGTTCCTTAATATTCCAATGGGAGCTAAAATGGCACCAACGACTGAAACGCAGGTTTGTTTTTTTCTGAATACATTATAACTAAGCTTATTTTGTTTTTGTACCATGACACAAATGCACCTAACAGATTTTCTATATCGTTAAGTTGTAATGAATTCGAATTTTAACTGTTGTGCACTATGGTTATCCAAAAATATCTCAGATAATGAGGAAGTGTAGCAAACCTGGCAAAATGTATATATTAGAAGTTGATGCCATGAATGCGGGAATACCATACGCAGACACCTTTTACACTCATCATCAACACTGTCTCACAAGGGTGGCGGCTGATAAATGCAGACTGAAGGTTCACAGTCACATTAAATATAAAAAGAATGTTTGGGGCTTTGTGAAATGTGAGTATAATCCACTATTTAATGACTGAATTTGTATTTGTGGTTAGATAACTAATGCTTACCGGTATATATTTTTTGTTATGTAGCTATTATCGAAAAGAACGCCATCGCTGGTATGGAGGATTTTTTTAAGGGTTTAGGTATGGTGGCACATTTTTGGATGAAGTTGGAAAATTTGAATTTTCAGAACAGTTAAACGTTTTTGAGCGTAAAAACAAATTATAATGCCTGGTTGTTGTTTTTTCTTTCTTTTCCAGAGGAAACTTTGATGAAAGAGTCGACAATGAAAGCCACAAAACCACGATCATTGGGCAGAATAAAGAGAAAAACAAGGCCAGGAAAATTATCTATAATCAATCAAGCGAATTCCCCAGATTCACCATTGGTTATAGATACTAGAATACGTAAGCTTTCCAATTTAGTTTTAAGTAAACATTTATTATTGGGCAATACTCATTGTTAAATTTGATTAAGCTTCGTTAAGTTTAAACATAAAATTTGAAACTAAAATATTTTTTTAAAATACAACAATGTCTTATGATGTAAGGTTAGAGGTGCTTTATAATTAGAGGACATTGTATCATTTTTCAAAACATTTTAGTTATTTAAAAACTTGCTCCTGGGCTAGCTTGTTGTTAACAATGATGGTATGATAGGAGGAACCTGGATAGCCATAACTGGGATAGTCAGGAGTGCATTGTACTTGGAAATTTGTATGGTTTTCAGTTTCATGCATTGAAAATTTATGTGAAAGATTCAAAAATAGTTTATCAAACTGGAGATTTATGGACCAAGAAAATTTCTCTTAAATGGTTGTGAGCCCGCATTTTCTTGCATTTTTTATCAAACAATTTAATTCAAAATTGGATGTTATAATTCCATTTGTAATGCATTTACATCTTACATGTATTAAGGAAAGTTATTGCATGCTTTCCAGAAGCACTTAAGGAAATTCATTTTTGACTTAACTGGAGACCCACAGCTTTTTAATTTGCGTAATTTCTTTTTCCAGCAACTGCCTCTAATCTCAGAGATGCTGTGCGTCCGACTGCAAATTCTGATTTTCTTGTTCCTCTTATTCTTGCAGTGTAAGTCTCTCAGAGTTTACAGCAATCCTTTATTTTAGTGCATTTGAAAATTTACAGCAGAGTGCATTTTTTTTTTAGACTAATCCTATTATTGATCTTGAATGCACTGCTCTATTACAAATTGTGGGCCCTTGAAGCCAGTGGTGGCAACCATGTCTTCCCTGCACCTTATATTGATCCAGAACTTTTGAGGCAAGTTTGAATTTGATATGGTACACTAATTCTAAAAAATATGATCAGCCATCAATTGATCATCCTTATCATTTTAGGAAACCCAAGTCCAACGAAGATTGGATGCAACTAATCCAGCAACAAGAACTTCTTCATCAAGCAGAAATAAATAAATGGCGTGAAGTTATCGATACTGTGGTGTCGGTTCTTCGTGAGGTTAGCATTTCTATTTTTTTATTGAAAGCTCTACACATTTTCTTAGATGATGGCTCATTATTGTTTTAATGTTTTTTAATAGTGTACATTTTATTATTTTTTGTTTGTGCTTGCATGAATTTTGTGTTTTTTAATACCACTTGTAGATTACTTATTTGATAAATTGTAAAATAAATTCTTTTTGATTTTCCTGAGATTAATATGGCGTAAAACAGTTCTTGTCTATTTTTTTAAAACTTGCAAGCTCAATTAAAATTCCATAGTTATCCAAGCACAGCGCTTATCTTATGCAAACTTGCTTATCTGAATATAATTTTTTGTTACATTTACAGACAGAAGATTCCCTTATCAATCTAAAGCAGAATATTCAACCCTATGGGTTTTCTGCGGCTAGTTCCTCAAGAGCTGGAGATAGTTAGCATTTTTTCTGGACAGATACTGTACTATTTGAAGGCAGTCCAGATTTAGCACAACGTTTGCGGAAGGTATTTGTTTTGGATTTTTCAAATAAGTTTTGAAGTTACAAAGTTTGTTTCGTTACAAAAAGCTGTCTTTTATGTGCATTTTCACATTCCTCAGCTTCAGATTTTTTATATTTTTGTTGTCTATAGAGGTTGAGGCGATATGGTCTTATGTTAAATGACATGAAATTATTAATAGAACAAGATAATGGTGTGTGTACAGTATATATAAGTAATTGTTTAGAAAATTGACAAGGGATAATTTAATGTCCTGATATTGTTGGTGCACTAGTACAACAAAATAGTGCAGTGCAATCATCTTTGCAATTACCAGACAATGGGGATTTATTTATATCGGATATTCGGTCAGTGCTATTGCATAGCTTTCCAAGGTAGATCATGTCATGCAGTGAGACAATTTGTTTATTTATTTGGCTGATTGATGGTCGGTTATTAGGATTTTCTTTATTGGCAGTTTTACTTGGTCATGAGTATCCTTCTTAAATTATTGTATAGGAATTTGTAGGCTTTAATGTGCAAGCTAATGGCATATTGTTGCTGCATTTGTATGTTCATGTATACAAGAAGTGGAGTAAATTAAGTACCAAAATATGTGCACAGGCTCCCACATGTCTTATTAACAGGATGGATTTTTTACATGTGTTAATTACACAGTTTAGTTGACAGTATTCTCTTTTTGAATTTTAATAATGATTAGTGTACAGCATGCTAAATGCAGATCAGTTTGGTCTGAGACCACGCATTTTTTGTTGGCATGAGATTTAAATTTTGAGGTGAATAAAATTTAACAAAATCAAAATTGAACGTTATGAAATCCATATCATGAAGATTGTGAACAAGAATATTTGTAACGTAGAACGTTTATTGATATTTGAAATGTAATTCCCATGCATTGCAATTTGATATGTGGGATGGAGCGTGCACGTAGATTCTATTTATTGGTGATTACCCATCTAGTCTTGGTTATTCCTTAATAGCATAGGTCTAGGTTCTGAAATAGTTTTGTGGGTGTAAGTTAATTGGGAATTTTTGAAATGGTCTCTTTCAATTGCTGGTGGGGGTGTGCAACCATTTGGAATCTTGTTGAATGGTTATTTTTCAATGAAAGAATTGAATTGAAGCCATTCTTACTGTGATTGACAATTGAGATCGGGGAAAAGTATTACATTGGAGTGGAATGGGTAATCTTAAAACAGGTGACCATTGATGTTTATTGGATTACTGCTTTCTGAAAGAAAGATAAATTCATTTCTAATTATACAAGTGATTTAATTAAATTTAATGCATTATTTATTTTTAAATCCATTTAGCCATTCTTGCTGGATTTTTAAGAATAGCTATATGACTTTAAATGCCATCCTTATGCTCCAAGAAGCTTGTCAGTGCTGTAATTGAATATATTTGATTTGCTACGTTTTAGTAACTTGTGTTATTGATGCATAGTCTGACGTACAATTTGCAGAGCAAATAAAGCTTTAAAGTGGTGTGAATAAATATTTTTCTATAGGATAGACACGATTTTCGAATTTTACAAATGTTCGAATGGTGTACTAATAAACATTTTCTGTATCAATATCAGTTTTTCTTGTAATATTCATTTAATGAGGATTGAAGATAGGACCAAATCATAAATGATGGTCAGAACAAGAATTTGCTTTCAGTGAAGCATTTTCCTTTAGTCAATTTATAGTAGAACTTACATGTAGTTGCGATATGAAGAATAACTGAGCATGATTTATTCACTGAATTCTCAACCAGGAAAACATTTGCATGCGCAGGAGAGAAAAAAATGAGCTACAATAATAAATTAATTCTTTTAATAATAAGGCAAGATTTCAATGGTTCTAATTATTAACAATGTCATCCTTGAGGACACGTGATATGCTTCTCTGTCTCTTTATGGACGTAGTGAATGCTAGGAGGCTGGGTTTGCACTGCACTGTCTGCACATACATGTAGATGTGAGTAGAAAGCTTGTGAAAAAAAACCCTATTAGGGCGTCCAAACATCGTGTTAATCAAAAATGTAAAATTGGTCGTGGGAAATATTTTTTTGCTATGACTTTTTTAACGTTTGCCTACTTCTGCAAAAGGGCTAAATGCCAACGAGAGGGGAAGTGCTGGTGGCATCTAAATTGGAATTTTTCCTACAAGGGGTCATAATGTGTAGAAATCAAGCTGTGACACAGGACCTCGGCACACGAGGTCAATGATAATTTTGAGGTGCAAACTCATTACGTGAGAAATATTAAAATCTCGTCATTTCATTCTTTTGGTATGACATTTTTTTGGCAATGAACTTATTGCGATATTTTTATCACCACAATAAATTAATGTGACCAATTTCAGGTTCATTTACATTTTGCATGTGGTCGAGTGGCTGGCCGCTCTTCCCTACAATGTGGGATTATCCGCTAATCCCTAGTCGAGGTCATTCAGGGTACCCCACACCTGAAAAAGTCATGGAAGAATAGCTTATTTTGAAAAAGTCAGGGAAATTCAACATAGTCATGTTGTTGCGATTCTAAATGGTTAGCTCAGCGCCCGTTTTTCGAGTTCAAAAATGTACAAAACTTTCCACGTTTTCAGAGTATAAATTTTGCGAAATTGTCCACGTTTTCCGAGTACAACATGGCAAATTTTCTACATTTTCCGAATACAGTACAAACTTGTCAAATTTAAAAAAAAAAAATTCATTCCAATTTTGTTTTAATTTTTTTAAATTTTCTATGTTAATTTTAAAAATTGTCATTAGTAAATTTTGCAAAATATTTTCCCTTGTCGATTTTGCAAAATATGTCAATTTTTACATTGTCAATGAAATTTCTGGGGGAACCCTGTCATTGATAATTTTAATGATATGCAAGATTCTTAATTAGCGCTTCTTTTGGAAGATAATAGCGGTATTCTAACAGACGAACAAATTTTAGCGAAACTGCAATATCGACCTTTATGAACGGCCCCTCAAAAGGTTTCACAGATAGGTGAAAACATCCTCGGGCATTGGTATTTGATCCTTGCCAATATTAAATCGTAAATTTTATTCCCAATTAACATTTTTTACTTAGCCAGTTATAACAGTCCGAATGAATTACAAAAACAGTTAGCAGGTGAAAATTTAATTTTACATTCGTAAATGATGAACATGTACATGTTTACACTTTGAGTTTGTGATTGGCTGAAATTGTAAGCCTGTCGTTAATTATCAACGATTTGATTATTTCGATTTTTTTATGGTTAATAGTGGCTCATGTGCTGCCATGGCAATTGCTGATACAATTAGAAAGCTGCTAGGTAAAACATGCGATATTTCTATGGTTAACGGGTATTTATAGTTACAGAAAACGGTTGGGGTGTCAATGTAAAACCAACGGTTGGTTTCAAAGAAGGCTGAGGTGTGTTTGGGGGTATTCGAAATGTAAACTTCTGTAAAATGCAAGCTAGAAACAAAAATATTGCTTGCTTTGCCAGGGCCTCTCCGAAGCATAAGCGAGCTCCCACTGAAAATGGTATGACACATGGGGATTTTATGACTCGATTTTCGGAATCCAAAAACCTTTCCGGGTGAAATTCAAAAGGCTTGTCCCAAATCTTGGGATCCCGATGCACCCCGAAAATGTTCTGGATCACTGTACAGCCTTTTGGTATCTTGTGGCCGAGAACTTCCGTGTCCTTTAATGGGCTATGAAAGAACGACATTGGCACCAGACTGATTTGGCGGTGGATTTCGAGCGTCACTGCTTCCAGATATGGTAACCTGTAAATTAAATTGCAAATTATAGGTTTGAATCTGAAATTCCTTTAAGCCAAATGGTGCACTTAACACCGCATGCATATAAATGTAGTTGGTTAATTTTGTGAGGGTGTATGGTGCATGGAAAACTACAGTATATATTCATATAACTTCCACACGTGATCCATATTACATACTGCAAGTAAATGATTCGACTGCTCTTTCACCAAAGCATCAAAGTCGTTTTGTAACAAATTTTCCGAAATATTGCTCATGGTTTGTCCAACAAGTGCTAACCATATATGTATTAAAATTTTCTTTTGGACTTCCTTTATGGATCTGTAAATTAGGCTCATACTAACATAGACATGTCATCCAGGACTGGCACTCTTCCTCGTCCAATCACTGCATCAAGTTCTTGTTGGATTTTATCCTGAATTTGTGGATAAACCGATAAGAGAAGAATGCTCCAAGCTAAGGTGTTGCTGGTTGTTTCCACTCCTCCGAGGAAGATATCATACAAGGAACCAGCCGCGTTTTGCACTAATAATGATATCATATGGAAATATTAGACAATGTTGAGGTCCAAAATGCAAAGGAGAAAACCATTTTGTAATTACATGTGAATGGCGGCTCCAACTTTTCGTTTTGGTTTTCGCGGTTTTTTATCTCTTCTATGTAGGCATCCAGAAAATCTCTGCATTCACCTTCCTTGAATGTGCTAAGATGCTCTTCAATCTCCTCTTCAATGTAACCCCACAACAAGTTGTGATATTTCAAATAAGTCCAATAACCAACCCCTCCAGGAAGCAAATAGCGCAGATAGGGCATGAAATTGATGGGCGAGTTGTTGCGAAAGCCGTGGAAATTCCCTTTCAAGATTTCATAGAAGTACTTCCCTTTTTCATCGTCCAAACCGATGGTTTTATCTAATTAAAATGTCAATTGTTGTATAAATGAATAACATTTCCCTCGGCAGACGGGAATAATTGATGAATAGAATTAATTAGCATATGCACTGTACATTTGCCATAATTCTGCTTTGAGATTTAACTATATTTGGAATATGAGAATCAAGTACGAAATTTTGCCAATTTGATAAGTACATGTATATAATGTTTTGGAATTTTTTTCATACTCAAATCTCCATGAATGAAAAACAAAATTGACAGATTTCACGTACAGTTTAGGCATTCTCGCAAAATTTATACACCTGTTATAAGAAAAAGTTTTATAACAACGTTTTAATCGAAGTCCTTTTCTACGTATCCATAATTATTGAAACAAAGCTATCCTAAAAAAAATAAAATTTTTCCGAACTGTCGATTTTATCAAAAACATTACAACTTTATCAAATACTATAGAATTTTTACAAGTTGTACAATTTTTATGAGAAAAAATGTCAGCAATAATGCAATTTTTATGAAAATTGTTTTTCAAAAATGACGGCATTTTATACCAAATAATTTTTATGTTTTATCGTAAAGCAACTTTTGTAAAATGGCATTTTTTCCAAGCCATTTTTGAAAAAAGCAATTATTGGTTGGATTTTGGATTGAATTTGGACTAGTTATGCATGATGAAGGGTTGATACCCGAAACGTAGAGTTAAAATAAAATGATTTCTATCTTGGAAAAGATGGGTTCCTTTTTTACATTCTCTTTTCTTTTTATAAAAGAAATTTAAGACACAATAGTATACAAATGCTACTTACTGCAGGCCATTTTCCAAACAATATTAAACACTGGCAAGTAAAAGTCATACTCGATGAGAATTATTTCGCCGGCCTTTTTTTCAAACTTTTCTGTTAGTTTGTTCACGCTATCCATAAAAAGGAATTCTTTATCAAATTTTTCTGGAGTTATTTTTTTCAAGGTTTGGATCGCAAAGTTTCTTTGAGCCTTCCAGATCGGCCCGTGGTTGGTAGCAATGTCTAAAAGGAGAAATACATTTGCGGTTTATGATGCGCAGTTGCAAGACATTCGTATACATTTTAAATAAATTGGCAAGGTGTATACAATACAATACAGTGTATATTCTAATCCAAGCCTGTCTTTTACATTACCTCGTTTCTTCACTGTTGAGTCAAAAATAAACATCGGTGGTCTTCCGGAAAACGTGTGCGATTGATCCACCAATGCTGCCTTAACAGCTGCCCAGTCGTTGAGCACCACAACTCTTTGATTCCCCAAAACAACGCTAAAAACGCTGCCATATTTTTCGCCTAATTGCAAAAATGTTTCATAGGCATAATTTCCAAGGAATGGCAAATAGCCCACAATGGGCAATCCCCATGGCCCAGGGGGAAATTTTCTGGCTTGAACATAGTTGCGCGTCCATATCAAACCAAGAATAATAACCAATATAGCAAGAAATACGGACGTCATGAACTCCATACTTGATACTTTAGGCGTCGACTACAATTTAAAAAAAAAAAATATTCTCAAACAAGTTTTCAACGTAATTGTAGCCTCGCGCCTTGTATTTTAGCTAATCGATGTGTTGGCATTGGTTCCAGGTCCTCGACTACCTCACCCTCGACACCCGAGCCTCGACGACCCTGACCCCTGACGCTCGAGGCCCCTAACCCTCGACGACCCTGACCCTGGATGCCCCCGACCCTCGACAAACCTGACCCTCAAATCGTTACATTAATTGAAGAAATTTTAATCACACCCCCCTTTTCCTAATTCCCACACACCCACCCTAATTCCCTTTCTCGCTTACCTAAATGGGGGCTCCGCACCCAAACCCCTGCCAAGGGGGGG
>JAQGAO010001046.1:0-27092 GCA_034697705.1 Ommatoiulus sabulosus | reverse complement strand
AATACGTCTACAAGGTTAGCTCAGGGCCATTTTCCAAGTAGAAATTTGGAAAAAATTTCCACATTTTCTGAGTATTAGGCCTAATTTGCAAAATTTCCCACGTTTTCCGAGTTGAAATTTGCAAAAAATTTCACGTTTTCCGATCACACATTTTTAACATTTTCCGAATTTTTCATGCAATTTTTTTTAATTTTTAAAAAAATTCTATGTTAATTTTCAAAATTGTCGTTAATCATTTAAAAAAAATATCAATTTTTCACGTTGTCATTGGTCAGGGAAATCTTTTTTCAAACCTGGAAAAGTCAGGGAAGTTCAAAATGAAATTTCTGGTTGAACCCTGTAAAATATCCACACCATTATTGTTGTTTTACTCGAGAATTTGAATCTTTTTAGTATTTAGATCGGAATTTTTAATATTTAGCGTCCTCTTTTTATCTCAATATTGGCAAATAGTCTTCGTATATAGTGCTATTGGCGTCCATATTTCTTAGTAATCTTTTGCATAAAGCACATCGTGCTTGGAAAAATATGAAGCGATGAATTCAAATTAGAAATGAAAAGATCACCGAAGGAACTTAACCTTCTTGCTTTCGACTTTAGAATTGGCCATATGTAAATAACAGGACAATTTATTAGGTTGACAATCTCAGTCTACATGCCGAGAGAGAGTGAGAGATGCAGAAACGCTCGAGAAAATTAAAAGTATACGAGCTATAAGACGGTCTTAAACCAAAAGGCCAACGTTTGTTAAACGTACTGTATATACAGTATACGTCTATAGCTATTTGCTAGACAGTATATCCTATGAATCCTGCAGTTTTATTTCAGCTCGGCATCTCGCGATGTTCTCATGTTTAAATTCGCAACGAGAACAAGTCACGGGACATAAAATTTATGAGATTGCAACCTCCGAGTATAAATGTGAATTGGGGCGTGTTGCGTGTACAATATACGCATTGATCGAAGCGCCCTCTATACTGGAAGCGCTCGCTGGTATGCTTCACTTTGCTCATGGGAATATGACATTTACTGTACGCGTGAATATTAAATTACATTCAAATTTAGAATTTATAGAACAAGATTTTAAAATTCCGTATATGTACAGCATATTTCAAATGACAAGTTTATCGGTATGCAGTGGCACTCACTAGATGGCGCTACTATAAGGCTTCGTCAGTACATCGAGTGGTTAAGAATTGGTCGACTGCGAGGGAGTCGAGTACTATTTAACTCGTTGAGGTAATTTTATCACGCTGAAATAGTTACTATAGTGAGCGTCCATTAACCTGACATGATATAATTGTCAGTAAAATGCGGTTCTCAAACAGAGGTATTTACGAAATCTCACATCGATAATTTTATACAACGAAATCATATACTGCAATTAACCGAAATATTAGTTCCTCAAAGTTTCTCAGTAATCGAACACTTTATACACAATCTATAGGTCTGTTTACCGCGTACGAGGGTCGCCCACGAATGGAGGTTTGACTGGTGGGCTTAGAATGCAAGCAAAATTTCAGATATTCGAGAGAATAAATGGATGTTTATGCAAAAATGTGCGTGGATTCGTGCTTGGAAATTAATGATGTTACCGTGGCGGAAGATTCATGTTGTGTTAGGGCGCTCCCTCGTGCCGTGGCAAAGGCGACCATCGGCCTCGGGGCCTGCTCATTAAATATGCATGGGTTAGCTCGTTTAAAAATGCATAATAGCGCGTGTAATGCGAAGCAGGCGCGCTAATAAATTAGCTGGTTTATAAATTAAACGAATAGATCTCGATGTCACCCCGAATAAACTTTTGCTTCTTTCTCTCTCTACCTCAACTCGCGCTTTTTGAATCGTTTTGATAAATGACGCTCTACGTAAATACGATTTGTCTCAAATTATCGACCGATTTATGGACGAGATGCGCGGGGGAAATTACCCTCATCTTCGAGGATGCTCTTAAGAAAATGCGCCCTCGTAACACATTTTGATCAAATACAACTACATGCATGTATACGGTCGAACCTCGTTAATACGAATCTCAAGGGACGTAAAATAGTTCGTTTAAACCGTTGTTCGTTCATATTCCTCGTTTTACACTCAACCTTACATTCGGTATACATGTAGTGGAAAAACGAGAAACTACGTGAATGGGGAGGTGCTGCAACTTTTAATGGGGAATTCCTAGTTATAACGTACCTTTCTTTCATATTTTCTAAAGTTAGTTTTAAAGTGCATGTAACACCATGGAGCGAATGCTCGGGAAGTCGAAAATTCATTCGTTGTAGCCGAAAATGTTTAATATCCCAATTCGGGATTCATCTTAAAGGAATTCACTAAGGAATTACCAAACCTTAGGACGGGGACTGAAAATGAGTTCGTGTATCAGAAATTTGTATAAAGCGAGTCCTTCTTAATGAGTTCGTGTATCAGAAATTCGTATAAAGCGAGTCCTTCTTAATGAGTTCGTGTATCAGAAATTCGTATAAAGCGAGTCATTCTTAATGAGGTTCCACTCTACTGTACATATAAAGATGGAGAGATTAAGAAATAGACATTCTGCAGCTAGATCACCCTGTATGTTTTAATGCATCATCTCTCGTGTAGCGTACTTTTGTACAGCGGTGATATTTTCAACCAAATAATGAGTTTTTATCATTATGAAGAGTTGAAGTTGGTGAATGCAGAAAAAAAAGATTTTATTAGAAAAGATTTCAGGCTCGCTCTTCTTTTTATTTTCCCCTTCCTTTTTCCGCTATTGTTCTCGTTGTGGCGCTATTTCTCCCTATGGGTTCCCCCATTGTCTCCTTATCCCATAACCCCCCTCTTTCTCCCCACCAACCGCCAGCCAGCATTCTGGGACATGAATAATGGAATATGCACGTAAATTCACTTCAACAAATTCTTATTAAAAAGACACCAGATCCAACAATCGTTGAAATAGGACAGCTTAGACCTACAATGGGGAAATCTTTTCTAGATTATTTTAAAATATGTATTCTACTTATTTATTGGATCCGAGCTTTTTTATATATGTTTTTTAGGACAGTTGCGTCTATACAGCGTGCAAAGACGAATAGTCTAACGCTGGTTGGGCTATAACTACGCTCGTATAAGAGTTTCTGGTGATTAATATAACACCTGATTCTATTACTGATCTCTTTATTATGGGCAATGCAATTACAATTAAACATTATTTTATGCTCACACGTATTGTATAGGATAGTCTCTCTATTCTTCAAAATATGATGCTAGTGTGTTCCAAGATGGCGGACACGTCGCCTCTCAATCCTAACCTCTTATTTGGTCTCGTTGAGTTATGGCCGACCTTGGCAACATTAAAATGGCCGCGACGCTCCACCTTCCCCTTTGGTGCTGCTTTCCCATTGGTCACTTCTGACATTGACCTTTTTCAGCCACACGTGCATTTTTACAGGGGGGTACGCATTTCACTTACCTGTTTTTCCCCTTGTTTTGGGGCGGTGGCCTCAATGTGGCTCCAGTCCATACGCTCAAGAATTCGTGTATTTTTGAAGAAATTTTCTGCAATTCTGCTAGAGGCGAAAAGCTGGAAATGGTTTCTCGTGTTTTCACGGAAAAGAATTTGGAAAATGGCTCGAATTGTTTTGTTTTTTTTTCTTCCTCTTTTCCTTCTCAAAACTGAAAATAACATTTGTGCGGTATATTTTCTTCCCTGTAGGCTTATGTTTTTCGTCTTGTTTTCTTACCTTAGTAAAGGAATTATTAAGACTTGTCGGGCACGAAATATGGTAAGTTAACGAAAAACCCACACCGAGAAACATTTGTCATAATCCGGTTTTGAGTGCTGAGTGCGCTGAGTGCATTTTTGACTATAGAATAATTAAAATATTTGTGTAGTGAACCTATTTTCTTAGAAATTCATTAAGGTTTCATTTATTAAATGCAGTGCTTTTGATTAGAAATGCTTAACGGGTTCCTTTATATAGACTGAAAAACGTTATGTATATACGCCTATCTGTCGGTCATCTTTGATTAAGATACAGGATAGACATTGAAGAGATCTGTATTCGTTTAATGCAAAAAAAGGTTAGAAAAATATTTTTTTGATTTTTTTTTGCCCGGAAAGCAAGCATATATACTGTACATTGTTATATTTAATTTTTATGCCAAACAATGCTACTTTGTTTCCTTATTAAAAAGTTAACATGACATGTACAGAATACCGTGTGCATATATACATGTATGACAGTCGGAGGATATGCTTGTATTCATTTATCATCAATTCTTCTGGGAATTTCGCTACAAATCCCGATGGTAATTGGCAGTCACTTTTGCTAATTCGTTTTTCTGTATAAATTAAACTTTGATATTTAGTTGGAACAACGTTGCTAAATTTTTATTATTTAATCTCTCTCGCTGCACCGCTTGAAAACCCTAAGGTATGCTGCCTTAATTAAATTAAACATCGTAAGTCTCCCCTATTATCATAAATAGATCGAAGAGCGAGCCCACTGCTGGCCTGCGAGGGGCAATGCGCGAATGAGGAGGGCGCTGCGTGCGTTTAATGATGAAATTGGTTTCGGTCCATTGACTGACTCATCGGGAAAGTTGAATTGCTTCTGACTTTTTTTCGCTAATGAGATAAACGATTTCGATTTACATAATTAGATGCATGCCTACTGTGATATGGCGAGGGGTTGCATGGCACTTTTACGAGAAAGAATTTCCGGAGTTTGAAATGTATTAGTCTAATTTGTCGAGGAAATCTGGCATTAATTTGCATTCATGTAACAGCAGCACCTCTTGTTTCGTCCATCCTTTAATTGCCAACTATATTTCATTTCTTGGATTTCGACATTGATGTTGTGAAGACCTATTAAATGTTTACTTAAGTTCTACTCAACTGAATTACGTATAAATAAACTTAATCTAGAGGAATTATATCAGTATACATCGTGACGTCACGAATAAGTTGTCTGCGGAGTGGCAACGCTTTTGCTAGTTTTTCATACACCGATGATTGAGCTGAAATTGAATGTAAAAATTAGTTAACGCAATTTGAAAATCTTGTAAATCAACAACGAGTATAAAATAACAATAGAAGGTGTTATTTAAGTTCATGTAAATTTATATGAAACTTTCATTAATTAAGTACGAAGTGCCTCAATTTTATTTTTTATCTGACTAATAGAAGTGAAAATTCAGCATATGAAGTACCTTTTCAAGATAATTCGTCAATCGTTAATGTTTGATAACTTTGAGGTACATTTATAATGTACATGATTGTATGATTTGTACAAAGCTGCCTAAAATTTAATTGAAGAAGTTCATGTTCGTGCAGTATGTAAACAATTGTGAATTTATATAAGTTCGGGTTAGAACCTCGGATTTTTTCTTTCTTTCGGGTTAACTAATTGGTAATGACGTATGGGTAAAATTAAATTCTGAAAGAGGTACGTTGATCGCACTATTAAGTTCTAGCACTTTATACATACATGTACATGTAGACGAAACATTAACCAAAAAACAGAAAGCGACCGCTGATTCCGCTGATTTATGGAATTCCAAGATGGCTGCAGGAGGTTGAAGGGAGTAGGGGTAAAACCGCCATTTGTGTTTCCGTGTTTGGAATTGAACGTTTGACATCCGTGCGTGCCAATCCCCCAGCGGGTTTTCACCATTTTAGCATGGCTCGTGCTTTTTTCATGGTTGGCATTTCCTTTTCCATGCTTTTGGCTGCAAGATTTACAACCCCAACACCCTACTGGGACCCAGAGTTCTTTCACTTGAAAAACCATAAAAAAAGGCTTTTTTTCCCTGGTCTCCCCAGCACTGTGCCCTGCCTCTTCGCCATGATGACGTGCAAACAGAAATCTGTGCAGCGGCGCTACTACGGCGCTCCTGCTGATGTCTTCAGTTTCCCTCGTCATGGCAGATTGCGACATGGTTGCTCGCAAAGGGGGGAGTGCCATAAAGGCCTGCCGGGGATCCCTGAAGGGATTTCACCGAATGAAAAATCTTGCTCTCTTATGCCATCTATTCTAGCAGCTCTATGCTATTCAGCGCGCTTTTCGATTGGGAAAAAAAAATACCCGTATAGTTAATCGAAAATTAAGTCCGTGCAATTTCAACCGCAGATTTTCATTGACAACTTAGCCATGGTCGTTACTTTGACATTGTCATAAAGCAAATAACTTTAATATCCGATAATATTGATTTTGACGAAATTCCAAAATCATAAAGTTTTTGTGTTTTTGTGCCCTGACATGATCTCAGAAAAGCTTGCAATTTTGAATTTTACACAAATTTGTTTCATGCACATAATTATTACTATGTAATTGTACATATTCCAAAATCCGAAACACGTCTTGTCCCGAACAGTTCGGATAAAGGATGTATATAATTCAACTGGAGCCAACCCGGACTTAAATCCTTAAATATCAGTAATTGCATGATTCGTCTTATTTAGCATATAGAATTCAGTATAGATCTTATCAGTATAGAAGTTCTGGTAAAAAATTTTTAAACTATACTCCATAGTGAATTAAATTATCACATTCACTTACGTTTCTGTCGAAGACTTCCGTCTCCTTAAGGTGATATTCCTTGATGTGAAAATTCTAGATAATCATTCTGCAACTCCTCATCAATAGGTCTCCTATATTTCTATAAAAATAAAAAAATACCAGTTTTTAACTTGTTAAAAATGCTAATTGAACAATGTTTCGTTAAAATAATGGGGTAACTCAGTCAGAAGCTTTACGAATGGCAGTTAAATGAATGCATTAATTTGCCTTGATTTGCAAACATCTCAACATGTCCATTATATAGTCAGCTAATACATCTCATAGAAGTTAATAGCCGATGAAGGTTTTGATGTAATTTAAAAGTTAAAAAATTCAATGTATGCAAATATGTATACCCAGATATTCACATCAAATTCTAAGTATATATTTATATCAAGTTTGCATGTTCTGTATGAGGCCCGTTAGCGTGCTTTTAACCCAAATTTTATCATTTTCCGAGATGACGTTTGTATTTTCGTATTTCCTTTTTTGACCACTGCTGGTCGTCAGAGCCTCCGAGTGTCGCCTTTTCCCCCTAATGAAAACGAATAACAGTTGCTGCCAATGTATACCAATTGGGTGCCACGACAGATGCTGCTATAGGAGGGGGCAGTGGGAGCGCTTGCAGGAAAAATACATGTTGCCCTTTGTATCCGAAGACATGTTGTATAGGCCACATTAAGTAGAAAATAGGCGAGGAAATAGGAAAAAAATGGCTGAACAAAGATCATATATGGAAAATTGAGTGCAGAGAACACGCGAGATTAAACCTTGATTTACTTTTGGGGGGATCTTAATTTGGTTATATGGGTATAGTAATAATTAAAAAAGTGCTTCATGCCTCCCTCATCCCGCCATTTTTTCCCCTCTTTTTAAATCAACTGCATGTCCTGTCTGAGTTGAGCTTAAAACATTCATCTTGATGATTTTGCCATAGACTTCCCATCTTCGGGATGTTCAATATTCAACTGCTTATGAGATTTTCAGCGCTTAATACGCTCGGACCATAAATTATCATAGGGAAGCTCATTTCTGAATCTCATATACGGCCTCCTCTATCATCTAGGTTATCCATAAATATAGATTTAAGCGACCTGGAATCAGCCTGAATCCTAGATAATGAAAATTGAAATTTTCAGAATTATTCGCGCACACTATATGCCGGCTAGGCCTATCTCCCAGTTTTTCCCTGAAAAGCTAAAGCTGTTTATATCTTGATTAATATCAAATAAGTCAGGTCTTTAAAGGCATTTTTAATATACATTGTTAAGGCGGAGGGAAATACGTGTATAAGAAAGTGTGTTGAGCTCGTATAACAAAGTTATTTCGCCTTCGAGAAATACTTTTTTTTTAAATGTTTTATATAAAATAAATGCATTTATTATGGCAATGCCACCATCGAGTAAATCATTTTCGTGCAATAACATAATTATGATATAAATATGTAATCGGACGGTATTATGTCATAGGAAATACATGTCGTCACTGCACGGATGGGCTCGATTTTTTTACGAGAGCATGTTATGCAATTAACATGGTGTCAAACTACATTATTTACAGAGCCTAATGTACAGATTCCAAATAATGGTAATGGCTGCATGGATGTTTAAAACCGGTTGTAATCTGAAACAACACCGAGATCGGCTAAAGACTCGCGTAGAAGTTCATTGAAGAAACGAGTAGAAAACAAGCAGGGCTGCGTTTTATAGCTTAATTGAAATAATGGGGAGTAATTCAGGTGAATCGCTGTCTAAAGACTCTCTCAGCAGCAATGAACATCAAAAGACGCGTTTAAAAAGATGTTTGCTTTTGGCCTATTTCGAGTGCAATGCCCAGCGATGGTGGCTTATGTAACCGAGAGAGGATGGCATTGTGCCAGATTGCGTGCCTTTATTACGCATTTATAATACATTTGCATGAAAAGGAAAAGTGAAAAAAAATAAGATTGCATGCATGTATATACTACATGTATAATGTAACATGCACTGGGTTTTATTTGAACCTATAAGTGCGTTTAAAAAGTACTATGCATGCATGTATAGTTTGCGAGCAAAAAGAATGCTTATTGCATGCGCTTACCACTCGGTGTACACTAGCGCCACCAAGCGGGATATGAATGCGGCATGCTTTTTAAATGAGGGCGCACACAAAGAAAGCTTAGCCGAGCCAGACTGAGCCTACAAGAAGCGCTTATAAGCTTTCAAGAATGTTTTTGACATTCTTTTTTGAAAATCTGAAAGCAGATTTGTAAGACACAGTGGCACACAGATCATGCACTATTGGTCAAAAGTGTGGCCATCGATTGTATGCCGCTATATACCGTAAAAACGTGTCCTGCGCTTATCAAGAGATGCTAATGCGCATGTGCAAGGTTTTACGCTGAATGTTTCACCTAGCAAATCACATGCAGTGGCGCCACCAAGCACTCGGACCATCACGCTGATATCAGCGTTCATTGTGTGCCCCGCGCCGCAAAGCTAGCAACAAGAAGCTGAAAACAAGCACGAAAGTAAGCATTCTTTGTGCTCGCACCCGTATTGTATATCATATACAGTACTTTGGATGCACTTACCATGTTTTGAAAATATTGTTTTCGGAGAAACCGTTTTTGTCTTTGGTTTTATACCGTATACATGTAGAAAAACTTTTTTTAAAATACTTTTTCACCAAATTTACCATCATTAGCTCGCAGAATGCAGTTTTAATATTTTAACAGTATTATGGTACTGCGGTATATGCTGTAATATCGTGCATTAACTGCGTAAAATTTAAAAGAAATGATCAACTATAGCCGAATGATGTTCTGTATGCAACTATATATACCTTTGAAAGGAGTTTTTGTAATGAAATCAGTAAACTTGTCACGAAACGACTCATAAAATGAAAATCTCGTGCACATAAGCGTGAAGGTCGCTGAAAACCCTGCGGCTATAATAAAAAAATGTATCTCGGAAAACGCGAGTTAGGAAAAAAATAGGAAAAAAAATTCAATTTTATTGCCTATATATCATTCAGTTTAGTGGATTACTATACAAAACCATATTAAAAGTACATTATAAACTGGCAGCAGTTACTAATAGAGGGGCTCGTGCACTTCCTGAAAATTATGCCATGTTTTGACTAGAAGTAAAAAAAAAAAAAAACGATTAGTAGAATCTATAGGTTTTTTGTTTATTTCAAGGCAGGCCGATGGTTTTTATGCCATGCCCCTATTTATTAAGGTAGATTAATATTTTTCTAATTACGGAAGACCACCCATTGTGTGGATTTGCTAATAGATGTACTAGTATATAATAACTTGTCATACTTTTTATAGAATTTTGAATTATAAAAAAAGTCAATTATCTCTCATTTTCATTATAAAATTTCAGGTTATTTTCGTTCATTTTTTATTTGAATATAAAAGCCTGTACATGTACTGTTTATAGAACGTAGTTGTACACAACTAACACCGCAATTTTCTCATCCAAAAATTATTTATTTCATATATCGTATAAAATAAAATAATTATTTATTGAGAGAATTACGGCGTTTTTTAAATTTTTATTTCGTTGAATTGAAATTTTATAAACATTATATACATATTCGTTTTTTTGTTTAATAAAACCTTCTGAATAAAATTCTTTCAAAGCTATACATGTATACCCAGATTTGACAAAAAACTGATATTTTCTTCCCGAATTTTTCAATTATCATTTGTATAACGTCGCATCCGCGTCGCTGCTCCTTCAATTTCTTATCCGGTGTATATAATTCAATATAATAATATTGATTTTTGAAGACTAAATATGACTTTAAGAATGCAGTATAAGAAGCAAAATTGAAGCAGTTTTGTATTCTATATTGAAACTGTATGCACTTTCTTTGAGAATTCAATTTCATCGTATATGGGTTTTAAATCGTTGGTGTATACAAAAGCTATTGAGCACAGCGACATTCGGTGTTTTTAGCTGAAAAAATGACGTCGTCGTTTCCTCGCCGCAAAGTCGCTCGGTTTGCTTTTTCGGACAAAGATCGATTTTCCGGGCTGAAAAATATGATTGATTTTCGGTAACCAATCAGAGTCCAATAGTCGAGCATTTGTTTAGTTCTATCGGTTTTTGTGCGTGCGCTTTGGGTGCGTCCCATATTCTCGGCGAGGGATTTGGTGGCGTTACCATTGGGGCCCTGCCTATGGGTATCATTGGTGGCCGGAAACGGTCCCTGCGTCCCCCTCCAATAACAAAGGCTAGGCCTACGCTACCCCCCTCCGCAATTAACCCATAGGCGCATGCACGAGCTCGCTCCCTTTTGTCACGGCGCTCGTCCATTATTTTTAGCATCGGGGGTAAACCTGAAAAATAAAAAAATAACGCTCAGCCTACTAACATAATTCACAATAACGCGTCGTAAAAATATTATCGGACCGTTGCGTGTGATACACCGAAAAAAAACTCAACTTTTTGAATTTCGGCCATTTGTAAACCGATCCGCGAGGAATGAAATACGAACTTTTAAGCCTACCCGACCACCCTCCGAAGTGCGCGTGGTGACTCATTCGCAGGTAAGAAAACACGTATTTTGGTCAGAATTTTATAAGGGTGTGTTTAGGCCTGTAGACACTATTTCATGGGCTCAAACCCTGTCTGGGGTGTCGATACAATTTTATTGAGGTCATAAAAAGTTGGGTTGACTTACGACGTTCAGAGCAGTTCATTTCAGAACCGTAAAAATGGTGAAAAACGTTTTAATTTTTAACATCGTGCATGTTTTTTAAACACAGTTATACCGTTTCCACACACCGTATCATGGTTTTATTTAAATTAATTTGAGTTGATGTCAGTACTATAAGTTCCAAGATAGTATACAATTTCAGAACAGTTAAACTTGTGCAGGTCGAACAATGATTCAATGTTTATAACATTTTTATGTCTTTGTTACTATGTGTATATCCATGCAGTATATATATCACGTGTATAATCGCACGGATGTTTCGTTATAACGTTTATTCGTACATTTTTTAGGATAACACAGCTTGATATGTAGTTTTATTTCATTTATTGAGTTGCTGTCATGCTATCTCTCGAATGATGCTATTATGCAAATTATATATAGTTAAGGTAACTTCGCCGCACCCTCGCTCGTTTACGATGTTTGTTTTATAAATGTATACACCAAAACTCGTTTTAACTTTATGCGCATTTTCCCTTTCGTGCCTGTATATCATTTCATTCATTTTTAAATTAATTTAAATACACGTATTTAGTTTTGAGGAAATGTCTGAGCGTGCATTTTCAAAATTCTGCGATAAAACGGGAACCATTTTTTACGCTCATAAATAATGTTTTTCTTTCGGATTTTTCTGGCCTATTAATATATTCGCGGGTTATTGTTTCCTTTTGCGTATATAACTGTGCTTGAAACAAAAGGAATGACTTATGTGAATCGGTCCACTTTATGTTTCCCACTTCGACCGATATCTTATCAGCCTTAATTTCATAGCTGTTCTCTTAGGCTCCCAAATGACTCTTTAATTAAAATCCCAGTAAACATCGATAACGCCATCTGGCTGTACGCCGATGGAAACATCCTGGATAAGGCCTACTGGATATACACGCTATATATGGTTGTTGTGTGCATATATACACTGTAATAGTCTTAATTCCCTATAACGTTAATCGAGAATTGAAACTGGTTTTTAATGAGCGCGCTGTTTAATCTCCGATTAATAACAAAAAGTTCTTCGCAACCGGTATATAATGTATATATTTTTATTAGATTTAGAAATATTTTTATACTATGGCAAACTAGCGTTTTTTTCTTATTTCCAAGTTTAATATTTTCTATACCATGTACAGTATATATAGCCAATGAATCCAGTATAGCGCGCATAAGGCCTATTCTTTAATTAAATTTCGTTTTTATTTTTTTAGGCATAATTCACGGCGCACAAATAATGTAATTTGTACTCTGGCATTGGGGGCCTATAATGCGATTCAATTTGGAATTTTTCTCATAGCCTCGTATCCCATCGGCTGTTATAACAATAGGAAAATAATGGCCCGTTAAAAATAGGCCTATAATCATTTTTTGAATATTTTTCTTTTCCCTTAACATATATACTGTATGAAGTTAAAAAAATCACACGCGATTAGGTTTAAAATGGGCCGTTTTTTGCACGAGACTCGGTCAACCTTAATTATACGCGGGCATTCAGGTCGACCGGTATATGATTTATATATATATTGTTATATATACTTTGTAACTTTTTCTGCATGCATTTTTATTCCATGCGCATGCGCTTTGCTTATCTATGGCGGCAAAACTTTACCAAAGATTAGGCCTATTTCCCCGTGTGATATTGCTATACATGTACATGTATATCGCTTATAAGTGCATGGGTTGAATCCGTCAAGATATACTATATAGGTCCAAAACGTTCCAATTTCCCCTTAAATATTTCCTTCGAAGGACTATTAATCGGCGATTATGAACGTGCTCTTTATTTATTTTCTGTATGCTGGAAAAATCAGATTTTATGACATCTAAAAAGAACTTCCGGTTAAATTATATTACATGGCATTTAGTGCAATGGGGCCCAATTTAATTACTTTTTACATGTTGTTTCACCAATTAATGTCCTTTCAATCACAAACATGCGTAAAGCAAGATAACATTTTCTTTTTATCTTTTAACGTTTGGTTTTGAGTTCCGAAAAGACCGTAACTGCATACCCAAGTTGTATACAATTTTAAACATAAATTCATGAAGTGCATCGACTGCATGTACATGTATAGTATACGACCCATCGTTATAACTTTTGATATGAACTAAATTTCCGAATAATTTCATTTATAAATTCATTTATAACGGCCCATGTTGTTTTAATTTTTCACGTATAAAAATATTCATTCCAGCATCAACTAATATTTAGCCTAAATATATATAATTTCAAGGCAGCATCCTTATAACGCGGTGCCAAAACCGGTTTATAGTTTTAATTTATATATTTAAACCTACAAAATTAGTCGGTGTTCGTAAAAGCGGATGTAATGACGCTTTATCTTCGATCGGAATAATTTAGCAATCGCTTACTAAACGCTGATTGGCGCAACCGGTCATCATTCTAAATGTTGACGATGTTGCATCGCGTATGTCACCGCAGCGTGTTGACAACATTTTTCAGAATTACTGTCTTATAGGACGAGACGCGCTGACGCTAGTAAATAAATAAAACAATAGGGAAATATAAAAAAATATTGAATATTATTGTTACGGGGGAGAGCCGTTTGTAACGTGACTGGTTGGCGCTGTGTAGGGGGCGTGACACCGAAGCGCCGCAACCGCACGCGCGTCCATTCTGAATCATTGCCAATACGGTAGCAGAAGCAGGAGCGTCGTACTCACTTCGCTCTCTTTTTCTTTGATATTAGCTATCGTCGGTATATATATATACGAACGCAAAATAACAAAAACCAAAATAGTCTTTATATTCTTCCGCACTTTGGGAGGGGGCGCTCATTGTTCGCCCTTCGCCGTCATTGGTCGCCCGACGTCACGTGTGCGAGGATTTCTCATCCACCTTCCATAGATCGCTCTTTTTCTTCGCTCCCCAAATATAGCGCGCATTTATTTATACGTTCTTAAGTACATCTATTCTTCCCAGCGACTGATTGATCATTAAATCGCCCGCTCGCGGCGATAGGCGGCGCTGCTGTTGCGTTATGAACAACTTAGGCCTATTCGTCAGTCGGTCGCGTGCACCTCGCGAGCTACGTCCTTTTTGAAATTTCTTCCCCGAGATACGGTCATAATTCGGAGTCGTTACTAATGGGATCCCGTTGCGAATGAATGGTGACAATTTGATTCGCTCCTAGCCCCGGTCATGTGATTCACGCTCGGCTTCCGAGGCCTTTTATATCTCATTTGAAAAACATGAGCGACGAATGTGTTGTCGGCTGAGACGCTTCGCAATACGGTTTTATTAAGAACTGGATTTTTCGTTGCAAATCATATGCAGGTAAGCCCCTTATATTTACACGTTTAACTCGTTGGCACGTGTAGGTGAACCCTTATCACCTAACATTTTTTGGCATTACGTCATCGTATACCCGCTGTCGAACCCGAGTTGTTACTTGCTTGACATGTGTGGATTTTCGAGCCTTAACTTCGGATATTTAATTTTGCCCAAATTAGGAAAAATGCTCTCAAATTTCAGAAAATCATCAAGAAATTTAACTTCGAATTTTTAACGATGCATATGTTTTTAACTTCGAACTTTTTATTCGGATTTTCCCGTGGATTTACCACAAAAAAGAAAAACCCGGACAAGAAAAATGCGTGGATTGTTTCCATATTTGAAGAAATTTAATTCGTGAATGGAATAGTTAAATGAACCTTATGAAGCGTTAAATGAACCTTATGAAGCTATAATTTTTATCTGCCATGTGTATTAGGCGATTCAACGTGTACAGTATTCTCCCAATGTCCTGTTTGACCCGAGGTCATACACGTTTGATATTGCATCATGTTCCCATGACCAGAAAATCTTTTATTTACAGTATCTGCCCAAATTTCATAAATATATACGGTACACATTCATTCACAGCTGACAATGCTGGTATAGTCCAAAAAAATATTTCATGATATATTCCCGATGACTTTTCCCAATTATACTTTTCGATCCCAGGTCGTACAATTTTAATCTTGCATATTATATTCCCATGACCCAGAAATTCTAGTATTTATCTGTGACATGATTCTCATACACAGCTGACAATGCTATAGTAAAGGTACCAAAATATTCCACTATAATTCCCGTTGACATTCCCAATAAACAAACATCGAAATTTCCCGATGAATCATATAAAAGATTTTGTCAGGACCTTCGTTCGCAATATTTGCCCTTGACTTTCACGTATTTTATGGCTGACCCTGCGCGTAATCTCGCCGTAATACCGTAAACAATCCAAAAAATGCACTATTTATAAGTGGAGCTATAATGTCACTAACCCCAGTAACATTGCGCAGAGAGGACAAGGGTCGCTCCGAAAAACCTTTCTTTCGTTTATCAGTTTCTATAAATTTATTCCGTTGCCTTGACCCGTTCAAGGTGACATCTCGAAAATCGCGAGATGATTGGTATTTCCCATGCAATGATAATGGGGGCGTCACCTCGCCTCTCTTAAGTAAATAAAACATTCGGGCGATTTTCCTAATTTATGACCAATTATGTATATCTGGTCTTAATGTTCGCACCTCCCCTCCCTCCTTTCTTCTCCGACCCACTCGCCCGTGTCGTCATAAAGATGGTGCCAAATGGCATCGTAAACTATTTACTCGGGCTACCTGTTTTTTTGGCCGAAATTCTGCAAATGGACACGGGGGCACGTGGCCGGCTCGTAAAATAAGATTTACACGCGTGATAGTACTTTTAGCGAATTATAAGAGGTTGGGGGGGCTAATAAAAAATGAATGAAGTTAACTTATTACAATTCTAAGGCCATTCATAAGGGGCGCGTCGTAAAAACGGGGAAACTGGTCATTGTGTTAACGCCGTAATCTCGGAACATTCACCTTGAAAACCTGCATGTCCTATTTTATATCTTTCGATTTGATGCTGACATAACTGGTGTGAACTAAAGAAATGTATATTTTCGGGTCATTTGGGCCCAAAATGGAGCTCGCTGTCCTAAGCGAACCACGGACCAAAGACTGTCCAATGAATGTATGCCTCCAATGAGCCGAGAGTGCCACTCGAGCAGTCGAAGCACTGCTGGATAGCGTCTTTCTATTGGTCAGCTGCGAAACACGTGGCCTCATTTTGAGACGAGAATATGTAGAAGAAAGTTTTTTTTTTCAGGACTTAACAACTGTAATAAAGCTTAAAATAATTCTATACATCGTATAGTGAGCGTTTAATCCACCCATATTAACTTGAAATTTGTTCATTACTTCTTTATTCGTGATAGACGACCGCGAGTGAATCCTAATCATTAAAATTTAAAAAAGCTATACATGTATGGTGGGATCAGATTACAAGAACTCGATCTCTTTATAGACAAGTTTCTTATACTGTACATGTAGTAGGAACTCTTATCCAGTCCCCGTCCTGGGGTATAGGCGAATTATGTTAATTTCTTTGTTTAAGACGAATTTCGAATTCGGGGGTTACAAATTTTCGGATAAAACGAATGAATTTTCGAGTTCCCGAGCATTCGCGCTATGTTACGTTACAACGAACTTTACACAATATGAAAGACAAAGATTCATTAAAAGGGGGAATTTCCTTATAAAAGTTGCAACACCTCCCTTTCATACTTTATTTGTGGGGCAGAATTTGATCCAAACTTCGATGAAAATTTAGTTTGTATACATTAATTGCAGTGTCGAAGTCATATTGTCTGATAATACGAACTATGGTTTAAACGAAGAAATTTTTACGTCCATTGAGATTCGTCTTAACAGGGGTTGCCTGTATTTTCCGCGTCATATTACATCTATAACGCAAAATAAATAAATTCCTGCTTGGGGCTATAATTTTAAATGCAACGCATATACGGTAAATGTTGTTCGAAACTCGTTTCTAACACTGTTCTATAAGTTCTTAAAATGCGGTACAATTTATACAATGTATATAGATAGGCACTAAAATGTATAGAGTTCGTTCAGGTATACGCTCGTACGCGAGCACGTGGACGCCGGCGGCTGAATTAATTTAATGTCAACGTGTTTGGCAAACATGCCATTTTGAATCATTCGCCTATCGTATGGCAACCTCCGGGGGGATAAAAGTACTCGAAACATCCGCGTATACTTTTATTGATTGCCTCAAAAATGCCACGAAAATGTATACGTGCATGCAGGACACGCGAGTCTCGATGTTAGCCTCAACGCGAGTCGCTGGTTTTGGCTGACATTTGTGATGTTGGACAGACCACCATATGTCCAGCTGCGTGGGAAATTGTGTATGTTTTTTTGAGAGAAACAAAAATATTTTTAGCTATGGTAATTATCCTTTTATGCCAGATTATTATTCAAGTGTCTATCTGCTGTGACCCCGAACAAAGTAAACGAGCTCGTATAACGTGTTCGTTAACAAATGTTTACCGATTTGCCTTCGCGAGTGTTTTGAGCTGATGTTTGTTGTGCTTTTTGATATTTTTCTAGTTTGGAAATGTGAACTTCTATAGCGCACGTTTTTCGGGTCATTTGCGTATAGGGCCGTTTGAATCGTACTTGTTTGTCCTCATAAAAAGCTGCACATTTTGCGCAATAGGAACATATACATTATGTATATATGTAGTTAATTTAGGCACTTAAGCTGTTAAATTGTATAATGTAACGTGTCATACATAGCTTTTGAAATTTGTCAAATGACCAGTTATACTTATGAACAATTTTGGCTCTAAATGTTATATAATATATCGTACGTGAATTTATTTTTACATTACACGAATGCTTCTATTTTTATGGACCAACGTATATTTCATTACTGAATTCAATGGTAAAATTGATGAAACTCCCGTGAAACGCCACGAATGGCAAAAAAGTTTTGATATTTAACGAGTATAATATGCAAATTTAATTTTGTAAAGGGCTTTTCGCATGATTATATATAACAGTATAAAGTATTCGCGAAATGTCATTCAATTGGTGCAGTTTTTGAATTAATTTTCAGCTTCTTTTAAATTTTTCTATTAACAAGGATTTTACCCGTGCAAAATGGGATTATAGCATTATAAGATTATCCCATTTTTTGGTTTCGGCTTAATTCCATTTTCTTTCTTTTGACGTGATAAGTATACGTATACAATGTACATCTTAAATTGAGAAATTAAGCGTTGCACAAATTGCGGCTGATTGAGCTATCCTATATTTAATGCCCCATTATAATAGATCCTGCAGGTTTATTTACAAATGTGGGCCATTACATTTATGACCGGCAGTAAACCTCCGCATACGTTGTGAAATTGATGCAAATATCCGCGTGTGTCTTTATACAGTAAGACCGAGTTTGCTGCCATGGCATGCATATATACACGCGCCCTATACTGGTCATTGAACCGGGCCTGGAAAGTTGATAAATATCAGTTAATAAAATTACGTATGCTGAAGTGGCCATTAATTTGCAATCAGATTTCCAGCCGACTAAACGGCTCGTGTTTACAAGTGGGCAAGGCTGCAGGAGGTCGCCATTTTATGATACTTTTATGGCCGCATAAATAAACCGTTATGAACAACCCGAGTTGCATAACATTGACCTTGTAATACACTTTTATGAAACATAAACATTTAAATGGCTTTTTTAACTCTCTCCAATTTTGTGAATGGCTTCCCATAAGAAACTGGATATGCTAGACTTTCTATTATGATAATAGGCCCACGTATACACGCGGCTTCCGTAATTTATTAGCCAAGCCGGCCTTTTAATGCGAACGCACTCGTAAAAATGTTTAACGCGTTTAAATGTTGTGTGTATATATATATGTATACAACTATATCATGCATGTACTACAATACATCGCTCCAGACTTGGCCTTTTTTTTGCTACCTGCATTTTACAGGGGTGCCCGCGGATTGTAATCAAATATGAAAACACGAGTCGCTCGAGCTAATTTTTCTAAATTAACTTTCGAGGTGAATGATCTTGGTTTATTTATATCGCTCAGCTCGCCAAATAAGAACGCATTTTAGCGGCGTGTACAACTTGAATTTAGCCGTTGAATCACATGCACTAAAGAAATCTGTAGCAATTATACATTCAATATACACGTATACTAATGCGTATATATACTATATAAGCTATATCTGTACGATAATCTGCATTTTTGATATATATCAGCTTCCCGTATTCACATCGTTATTATAATCAGTTTACGAAGCCCTTGAATGCTTCTGTATACAGTATACTTAATACGTGTCATATTTATTTTGACACACACATTTCTGTACTAATGCAGGGATGGTAATTCGAATAATAAACACAAATATATATTTGTTAATTATTATATTATATAGTATAGAGTTTATTATAGGAAATATCCAAGTAAGCTTATGAAATGCGAGCTGATAATTTAATTCCAGCCAGAAATTTGACATATATACTATATAGAATAATACGCCACTTGCATCACTTTATATAATACTTCGAAAAATTGGGTTAAAAACTCACCCCGATATTCTTCCTTCGAATAACTCCACTTTTATATGATGTCTGCTCGATGTCGTCAAGAACTTCCGGTCATTATGGCGTCCAATATTCAAAAAATTCCTCCAAGATCACTAGGTGAAAAATTCATCCAAAACCGCGCTTCAACGAATAATAAAATCTTTCGGAGCCACGGCATGGCGTTTCTGTTATTCGACCAAAGCCATAAAACAATGTTGGCGATTTTTATATTCTCCATGACCTGCACGCCAAAACTACCAATATCATTGGCAGTTATGAAAATATCTAAGATACGTTCAAAATTCCCTTTAAGATAACTTCTGAGTTTGCTTTTTTTAACTCGATTTTTCCTAACCATCCTCGTCATCTCGCTCGGACCTATGCTGACCGACAGACTGACGACCAGATCTCCAAAAATCCACTATCTGCATTTTACACCCCATCGAAAAGACCATAAAAATTACCCCGGGCATCCTGGACTTTTCACACTGGCAATTGTTTATCCTACTCGGACGACTTAAAATAGGATGTTTATGTTAGCGCTACAAACGCCGCCATTGTGCGGCCGGGGCTTCTGTTTGGGTGCGACTGATCGGTCGTCATTTTGGTCACGAGTCGTAAAACTGCTATACCATGGCCAATTTTATAACCCCCATTCCCATCACACACACACAGGCACATTTTGAACCCAAGAATCAACCTTGAACGAATTGCTTCGAAAATTTGCTTTCCCTTTTGGCCTTACTGCAATTGCATCATTGCTTTTGGAGGTGCTCAATTTGGGGGCATTTAGGCCAACTTAAGAGGGACATAAACGAATTCGTGCCACTTTTGGCCGATTGTTTCTAAAGCCAGTGGAAGGTCAGTGTGGGGTTTTTGTTGCCATAGGGCCGAACGTTGCTCTTCTTCTTACGGTTATTGAGCCGGTTGGGATTAACGATTGCGCGGCCATGGCAAAATGGTAAAAAGACCTCGGGGAAATGGCAACGGTGTTGTAATGGCTGCCCAACAAGGTGATGGACCAAAGTTTACAACCGCATGGGAATTGTCTTTGAACGCCAAAAGATCTTCTCGTAATGGCTTTCAGAGGGGGCCCTAGGGGGATTTCTACGACCCACGGATGGATCTTGGCCATTCTTGACCGATGGTCAAATTAGGGACGGTTTCGCGCGAAAGCGGGTGGGAGAATGAGCACCCCACTCGATGACCAAAACATCTTTTCATGCAGAGGGTTACCTGTGCGGCAACAAATTCGTTTTGCTTTCGCTTTTTGCGGAAGATTTACGTCATCGTTGCGACTTACGTCGTGGGGGGTCAGCTATTCGTTAAATGCGCGTGGTTTTTGGTGCTGGTCAGCGGATGGACACGGGCACGCATTCATCACGGCTGCGTTTGTGCACGCCATCCGCGCATTTATGTCTTGTACGAGGTGACATTTTTTGCTAATGATTCCCGCAATCTTTAAACTTCGTAAGTTTTTTTTTATGTTATAGGCCAGACTAAGTTGAAATGTTTCTGGCGAAATGAAGAAATGTCAGAATAGCGAAGCTCTGTTTTATTGACAAAGAAAGTCGGTTATAATTCGTCAAAAAATAAAATTATACACAACGAGGTGTCCAAATCAGTTATACCAGTTCGTGTGAAAGGCACGTTATAAACTTCAACTTCTTACCCCAAAATGCATGAAGATGGCGAAGAAATACTTACGTATATTTGTAATGTATTGTTTAGATGAAAAAAAAATCCCTCAGATTGCAGATATGATCTGCATGATAAGTCGATAACCAAATGTGTTATTACAAATAATGATATGGTACGTAAATCGAAGATAATATCGCTGCACGAGATACACCTGATGAGTGATTCAATAAAGAGATAAATAAAATTTGGGCAGTATCGTATAATACCAGTATATTATTTCAGGTTTGTTTTAATCAAAAGTAAGGGGAACTTGAACTTTGTTTTTCTTCTGGAACAATTTTTCTGAAAAATTCCAGACATGCATTGTTTTCCAGTTTCGTTGAAATGTTCAGTTAAATTCGTGTCACTCGGGAGTATCAACGATTTTCCATACCATATATTGTTCTGTATACATAAATTGTCTTTATATTTCATCGTTTGGCATCAATGTTTTTTTTTTAAAACCGGCGACAAATGTATACAGTGTTTCATATAATTTTTAACCTGCATGATAAGATCTTGGGGATTTAAAAATGCATCATGTATATTCAGATAAAAATGCGCGTCTAAACGGTTTAGTTTTTATAAATTGGCGGTTGGAAAGATACTAAAAACGCAAATTGCAGTTTGAGTTGCTCTTGTTATACATTGTATAATCGAGTTCGGCATGAGGTATCGAACCTAACCGTAATCATTAACAATTATACTTGTCACTAAGACGAACTGCGACCGAAATATCAAATTTATGTTGAAATTGATTCCCGAAAAATCCCAAATTAAGTCTATTATTATGCACTGCCGTTTTGCGCTACGATCTGTAGCACTGTGTAAAATTGTGCACGGGCCTTTTTCACATCTTCTCGTTATATGAATGAGGTAAGTTTTTTTGCGACTGGTTAAGCCTTCTTGAACTTCCCCTGAACGATCAATGTTGCACAAAAAATTCGAGGGTCAAGGGAAGATAGATGGCCGACGCATTGTTGCGACCACCTTTCCTACAGTGATTAATGATCAATTGTGATGTTATTTCACGATGCAAATGCAGAACGTTGGGTTGCACGGGGGTGTTTTGGACATTAATTTTCAACTGGATAGACATACTGACAGAATGCATCATTGGGTTTGCGCTTTATACCTACGTAACATGGGCTTCATTAACCAAAAACTTGAAATCTTTCAGAAGGGAGAAAAAGAGTAGCGCCACCACTAAGCTTGGCAAGCGCTTATCTTCTCATATGAATGAAACAAATGATTTTACATACTGAGGGAGTGAGTGCTTAGTGACTGGTTTCCACCTTGCGTTTGATCGCTGAGTCTGACCGGTTTCTTTAATCAGTTAACACGATAGAAAGTTGACGAAATGGAAAGTGTTAAAAGCAGGCATACATCTTTCATGTGTGATGTACATGACGCGTTCTAGGGAATAGTCACTAATTTTGCATATAAATTATACGTTATACAGACATATCGTGTAGCCTATACTCATGCACTGTCTTTTAACTGATCTTTTTTAATTCATGTATCACGTCAACACGTTATTACAGGCGAATCTTTAAAGGACGTCAAATTTTTTTTTCGTATAAACCATAGTTTGTATCATGAGTACAGTATGCAGAGTACCCCCAGACCTGGAAAACCTGGAGAAGTGAGGGAACTTGAAAATGTCTGGAAAATTTAGGGAGAAGTCAGGAAAGAATGGCTTATTTATAAAAAAAAGTAAGGGAAATTCAACGTAATCATGCTGTTGCGATCCAAAACTAATGTACAATGTACATGTATATGGTAAGCTCAAGGCCCATTTTCCGAGTAGAAATTTGCAACATTTTGCAAGTTTTCAGAGTGCAAATTTGCAAAGTTGTCTATACGTTTTCCGAATACAATTTTGAAAAAATTTCGGCGTTTTCCGAGGACAAATTTTTTTAAATTTTTTAAAATTTTCCTTGCTAATATTCAAAATTGTCATTAGTAAATTTTGCAAAATATTTTCCTGTGTCGATTTTGAAAAATGTGTCAATTGTTGTCATTGGTCAGGGAAAGTTTTTTAAAACCTGGAGAAGTCAGGGAAGTTAAAAATGAAAATTCTGGGGGAACCCTGGTATACCGTTTGTCAGACAAAGCATGACTTCTACCTGTACATGTATACAGTGTATCGAAGTTTTGATGAAATCGCATACCACCCACGTACTGACTGCATTTGACTGGTAAGGTGCTGCAACTTTTATCAAGGCATTCCCCAACAACTATATATGAGTTCGTACTATCAGAAATTCGTATAAAGCTATAGTTCTGCTTAGGGAGGTTCCCTGCACTGAAGCCATACGTATTTCGGTTAATATACCTTTAAAATCTAAACAAATATTTTACTCGAGCGGAATTTTTGTTTAAAATTTCACTTTTTCACAATTAAGAAGCTCATTTTAATTTTATTTGAATAATGGATGTTGATAACTGGTTTTAATCAATGATTTTATAATTCTGAAGTCCATAATAACGAAGTGAGAAAACTAATAACAGCTGCAGTTTTTTTTCATATACAAACGTATAGATGCATAGATATTCCCATCATTTCAAGTACAGGTATAGGATATGCATGTACATCGCATATTATCACGTATCAACCCGTGATAAATTTAATTCGTAGCTTTATTGCTTATTGTTTAGGTGTATACTTAAATTTTATTTCGTTCTATGGGTTGGTTTGGCTTCGCAGAATTTGCTTATATGGCTTTATTAATAATTGAAGGGCTACGGGCTATTGTATTATTATTATTTACAACAATTATTCCTAGACGTGACCAATTATGGGCAGAGGGTTGCGATTCATTGCCCTCGCATTTAATTATGGGACCGCCGTTTATAACTGAGTTTTTTTTAAGCTTTTAAAAGAGGGATCGTATAATTACCCCTGTAATGCTGACGAACGAATGACTTTGTTTAAAGTCAAGAAAAATAACGTTTAATTTAATTACTTTTGAAATTGTAAACTTAAGTTTCCTCCGATTCATTCATGATATATACTGTATCAGTTAAATCAACTTGAATAGATTGTTAACCCTACCAGCCTCATTAATGAAATGACTGGTCTATAGTTCTAGGTCTTAATAACTTCCGTTTTCATTTAGTCATTCACACCTTTGATTATACAGTTGAACGGCTCATTTCAATCACCGTTCAATCAATCAATCTGAAATTAAGACGCAGATACAGCATACATGTATACTATCTTCATGTTCCTGAATACGTGCATTATCATGTTTTATTTTAGAGTTTAGACCATTTTCAATTAGAACATAATCGTACTAATATTAGTACTCCCATCGAAGTTTTCCTTAAATTTATGGCTTTCTATGTCGTATTATGTGTGTACATATAGGTTAAAGCGATTGTTTTCGAACACTTTTGTGATAGTAGGCCTAATGATTTTTGCCGCAGCATGATTTAATATCCAGATTTACTTATAAACCGGTATCATGCACGTGAAAATTTTTCGTCGAATCGGCGTCTATATAGAAGAACGTGCATCCGAGTAATTTTTGTCAGTAAAATGAATGAAAAGTCACGTGATTGCGACATAATGACATTATAGTATTTAGAAGAAATAGGATATACAGTATTCATAAAAATTGGCTGTCTGTAATTCAAACAATTTAATTTTTACACGTATACGTTATGTACGGTATATCCATAAGGGTGTGTATATTTCCAAAGAGACTAAGCGAGATTTCAATTTGCCATTGAACGTGTTTCTCGAACGAATGCAGTGGCCAGGTCAGTTTGAATTATAAATGATATGTCATGTTTTGCCAATGGTATCGGTTCTGGCCCCGCGTTCCCCTCCTATCGGTCACATCGGGATCCCCTATATATCTGGCAAACCTCTATGAGGATGGGACGAACCCCGGTCATATTGACAAAATTTCAGAGATATCACACGTTCCATTAAGAAGTCGTTTGAACTTTGTTCCCCTGGTGGAGACTGCGGGAGGATGCTACTGTGACCAATTCGACTTCGATTAGCGCCATTCGTTCCACGCAAAAAATAAACGGTGGAGATAATTCGGGGAAAAGGAGAGGAAAGCTGTTTCGACCGAGGATTTTATCCTATATTTACGGACAAAAGTTATTATTCTCGCATTATCCCCCTTATCAATGCTTACGCAACGAATGGGGAAATAACAGCCACCATTTTTGTTGGGGACTTTTTTTTGTCAGCACCGACGAAAATCTATTTATATTGAGTAAACTTAGACAGATGACCCTTAAAATAAAATGTTGCGCATTTCCCATCCATCGTTTTCCCCTTTATCCCATACTAGTTCAATAGACCTTTAAATCATTTTTCAAATATTCATGAGCTTCTTGTCCTGTTATATGCCAATAGCAAGATGGCCGAAGTTGGTTGGTGCTCAGTTGGCCATATTTTAGAGCAAAGTCAGCATTTTCATAATTTATGGCAAAATCAATTTTTTCCCCTGCATTTTCTGTATGACCTCTCTCAAGACCCGTTTATCCATCCGGAAGTAAAGCAAGCGTGCTAAAGAGTTTTTATAATTAGGCATGCATTGCGAATGTGAATTAATAATTAACATGTACAGTGTAGGCTATAAGCAAACGCGCGTATACATTTTATATATGGTTATGGCACCCCCCACTTCTGAAGTGACACAACTCGACAATTTTAATTTTGAGATTAAGTAAAGTTTTAGGCCTAATGCATGGTATATTAAATTGACAGATTAAATCGATAATTAAATTAAAAACGACGCCAACGGGCATCGCGACCACTTCGATGATGTTGATGTTGATATTAAATTGACAAAACTGTCATTTTGCCGAAACGTATGTTAAGATGTGCCACTTTTACCGCATGTAGAGCTCATTTTACGTTTGACATAAATTGAAGATTTTTTGATCGGGACTGCGATATACCATTGATATTGCAAGTCAGGTATAGGTTAATGTTTCATAGTGGCGTAATAAGAGTATACTCGTTTCGTGGTTCATTGGACTGTATAAATCTCATAATATTGACATTAATTAAGCGATTATTAAATATTGTTGTACAGTAAATCCTGGTAAAGTGACCACATTTGAATGGTGTCCACCTGTTTATGTTGACCACTTTTTAGTTTATTGGTTTTTCTAGTGTAAATTTCCTTCATAAAAATTCTGTGTTGTGACCACCTGTCTGTTGTGTACAGTGACCAGTGTGTGTTGTCTGTTTTGCAACTTTTACATTGTCAATGTACCTTAAAAAGTGACCAGATAACAGATGAGTCACCTCACATCCTGCTTTAACCCTAGTGTTTCTCAAATAATTCAGCCAATCATGTTATTCAGATAAAAAAAATCACTAAAAACATGATCATAAGAAGCAAAAAGCATATTTAAAACAAGGGAAACTTCATAATTTTTTTGTAATAAGGCAATAAATATTCTGCATGTAATGGACATGATTCTGTACCTTTTTGGTTTTGTGGTTTTTTACTACATGTATTACAGTCTACATGTATAAATACAGTGTACATTTCATTATTTTAATTTAATTCAGGCATTCGTTATACATGTACATGTATAGTGAGTGATTACCTGTGTACAGTGACCAACATAGCATTTTTTTTTGGTGATCACTCTTAACAGGATTTACTGTACCGTATTCCCCCGCAAATAAGTGCATGGCACTGTAAATAGGGGGAGACCTCCATGCCACTATACCCGGGGAATAG
>JAQGAO010001045.1:0-27097 GCA_034697705.1 Ommatoiulus sabulosus | reverse complement strand
CGGGATCGAGACGCCGCGTCTCATCGATAAACTGCTCTTGCCCCCGCTGATCAAGAGGTTCCTCTCTTTTGAAATCTTGTAAGGCACAAACCTGATGGAATGTGTCGCTACGAGGATGTAATACTCCTACGTTTCTATTTGTAATTTTTTATGCTTTTTGTACTTATTGTTGTTAATTAAGACCAGTTTTATAGTTTTATGTTAGTCTCGATATCACCCAGGGTTCACCCTGACCTGGAAAAGTCAGGAAAATTTAACGCAGTCACGGTGACTGGAAATTAATACTACTACACGGTTAGCTCAGGGCTCATTTTCAGAGTACAAATTTCCAAAATTTTCCACAATTACCGAGGGCAAATTGCAAAATGTTCTACAATTACAGAGGACAGATTTGAAAAATTTTCCGCGTTTTCCGAGGATAAATTTGACTAATTTTCCACGTTTTCCAGTGACAAATTGGAAAAGTTTTCCACGTTTTCCGAATCACAAATTTTTAACATTTTCAAACATGTTCCAAATACAAGATTGTCATTTTGTATGTGCTAATTTAAAAAAAAAAAATTACGTTAGTTTATAAAATTGTAGTTAGTGCATTTTATAAAAATATTTTCCAGTGTCGATTTGGCGAGATATGTCAATTTTGCACATTGTCATCGGTCAGGGAAATTTTTTTAAAACCTGGAAAAGTCAGGGAATTTATTGAAAATGAAATTCCTGGGGGATCCCAAATGATTCGATTTTCCCCCCAGAATTTTTTCGGACGCGTTTTATGAACGGCCCCTGAACAAACATGCCCGCTACACACACGTGCAATGCGAAATTTTTGTTTGCCAGCTGACCTGAATTCGTGAAATTGTGCGTTTATTTCGCTGATTTTTCTGGTTTTTTCAGCGTCCAAAACGTTTGAAAAAGGTAAGCTTTTCCACTCGATCAAACTGTACATGATTTTCTGGAGAAATTCAACGCAAATTAGCTTTAATTGTTTGAAATTTGGTTATCGTTAATGTTAACAGATAGTTGCCAGCTGACAGTTGCTCGGTTACTGTCTAGAAACGAGCAAACCAGGGTTCCCCCAGACCTGGAAAAGTCAGGGAAGAATGGTTTATTTTGAAAAAGTCAGGGAAATTCAACGCAGTCCTGGCGATCCAAAATTAATACTTCTACGAGGTTAGCTCAGGGCCCATTTTCAGAGTAGAAATTTGCAAACAATTTACACATTTTTGGAGTATGTAGCCTATTAATATTTGGAAAATTTGTCCACGTTTTCCATGTACAAATTTACACAATTTTCCACGTTTCCTGAGTATTAATTTGGAAATTTTTCCACGTTTTCCGAGTACAAATCAGCCAAATTGTCTAATGGCGAATTAGACTCATTACACCAGGTGCAGGTGCATGTTCTGGTGGGTGTAAACCGATTACATGCTATGTATTGCGCGATGCGACCTCCCGACCACCCTATCCGCCATGTTGGATGCACCGCCTCCACCAGCTCTCTTGATGGTGGTGGCGGTGCACACCTGGTGTACGAGGTGTATCCAGTCGAATAGGGAACTTAGGGTGCACCCAATTCAGTGAAGTATGCACCATTTCCGTCAATTTTCCGAGCCGAACGGAACGGGTGCAGAAACGTACACATCGGTGTGCACTTTTTGGGTGAGTCGAATTCGCCATAAGTTTTACTTGTACAAATTTTCAAAATTCTGTAGGTTTTTCCAGTACAAATTTTCCACATTTCTTAAGTTCAAAATTGAAAAATTTCCCACTTTTTCCTAGCACAAATTTTTAACATTTTCCGAGTACAAAATTTTCCCATTTTAAAAAATTTTAACGCAATTTTTTGTATTTTTTTTTCAAAATTTCTACGTTACTTTTCAAAATTGTTCTGATATAAATTTAAAAAAATATTCTCCAGCGTCAATTTTGGAAAAAATGTCAATTTTTCTCGTTGCCATTGGTCAGGGAAATTTTTTTAAAACCTGGAAATGTCAGGGAAGTTCATGAAAATGAAATTTCTGGGGGAACCCTATATTTTGACTTGGACATTTTACCCCCAAGTTTTTCCCAAACCATTTTCTGTACAGGACAATTTTTTATTGGTGACTAGCTGGAAAACCAGGTTTTCCCCGGGGAATTCTATATATATGCAATAAAAATGCTTTTAAAAATAGAGTAAACATAATTCGGAAAATTTAGGGAAGAATGATGTAATTTTGAAAAAGTCAGGGAAATTAAATGTATTAATTGTGTAAAAATCCAAAATGAATACTTATACGCAATTAGATCAGGGCCCTAATTGCAACCATTGTAAACTTTTTAAAAATATTTCCAGTATATAAAAAGTTGGAAAATTTTCAACATCTTCAGAGGACAAATCTTCAAGATTGTCAAAATTTTCGACAGTTTCCGAGGTCAAACTGGCAAAACTTTCAACAAAATCTTAAAAATTGTAATATTTAAAAAAAACTTGTGTTTCTAATTTTGTCCCGTGTAGATATTTTAAAATTGTGAATAACATTAGAATATGTCAATTTTGTTATTGTTCATGGAAATTTGTTTCCAAACCAGGAAAAGTCATTAAAATTATAATTTAAATTCCCTGGCTGACATTATTTGACATTCCCAATGGCTGACATTATAAAATCTCGGGAAAGAATGTCCTTGGTAAGAAATGTTGGAGGAAAAATTGTCCGAGAAACAAGTGTTTGAGGGAAAAATGTTCTGGGGAAAACAAGTCCGGGAAGCCTGATTTACACCGGCCGAGCATTTAGTAAGCTGTTGTTTTTTTCGGCGTGGACAGAATGTTCCAATAGTTGGGAACAGCAGCAAGTACAGCGATATGTTCCCGCCATAAATTGCTTCGGCTTGCTGGACAAAATGTTACGATTGGTTTACGTAAGTTTGTTTCCAGAAATAACTAGTCAAAAAATCAAAAACTACAGCATATGGTCGTTTCGCGGAAAATTCCCTAAGAAACCTTGTCTTACACGGTCTGTTTTTTCTGCCAGGTCCGCGTTTAGATTTTCTTTGGAGCAGCGTTCGGATCCGAAGAGGTCAGTTGAAATGGAAAGAACGCCGCAGGATCGCCGGAAACGTTTCGAGAATGCCGTACGGAGCGGTGACTCGAAGACCGTCATCGAGATGCTGGAACGAGGCATGGTTCCGGAGGAGTGTTTTCAAATCGATGACCGAAATGATCCCGCAGCTCGCGTGGACGTCCGAATGAAGGGCTTGACGATCCGTAAGTGCACGAGTCTGCTTCGGGCTAATGGTTCCAAACAGTTTCTTATCCTTTTTCTAGTGGCTTAGAGGTACCCAGACCTAAAAAAGTCAGGGAAGAATGAGTTATTTTGATAAAGTCAGGGAAATTCAACGTAGTCTTGTTGTTGCCATCCAAAATTAATGCTTCAGCATGGTTAGCTCAGGGCCAAATTTTCCACGTTTTCCGAGGATAGGTTGGCAAAATTTTCCATGTTTTCCGTAGATAAATTGGCAACATTTCCGACGTTTTCAGAGTAGTAATTTGTCAAAGTTTCCGTTTTCATAACCCAAATTTTCAAAATTTCCCGCGTTTTCCGGGCACAAATTTGCTAAATTCGCCACGTTTTCCGAGGACAAAATTGAAAAATTTCCCACGTTTTCTGAGGACAGATTTGCAACATTTTCCAAGGACAAAATTGAAAAATTTCCCACGTTTTATATTGACAAATTTGCAAAATTTTCCACGTTTTCCGTAGAAAAATTGGCAATATTTCCAACGTTTTCAGAGTAATAATTTGTCAAATTTTACGTTTTCCAAGCACAAATTTACTAAATTTGCCACGTTTACCGAGGACAAAATTGCAACGTTTTCCCACGTTTTCCGAGGACAAATTTTCAACATTTTCCGAATACAAAGTTGTTAGATATAAAAAAAATATATATTTTTTTACAAATTGTTTATATTTTAAATTATTATTGTCATTAGTAAATTTTGCAAAATATGGAATTTTTGACATTGTAATTGGTCGAAGATTTTTTTTTAAAAACCTGGAAAAGTAAAGGGAAGTTGAAAATGAAATTTCTGGATATAGGTTGCTCGTCTAATGGTACCTTGAGACGAACAAAGTTCCTGTCCAAGGATTGAACGAGGTAGATGTCCACACTTTGTGAGATAGATCGAGCTTCCTGCCGGACAAAACCAAAAAGACCAAAGAGGTTGATTGGCTCGATGAAAATGGCCCAAGTGGTTTCCTCCCAGAGTTCGGTTCGTTCCTCGGCTTTTTCGATAACCTCTCCTCCTCGTTCGCTCCCAACTTCTTCTCGGATTCTGTTTTCTCGCTCGCAAAATGTCCCTCGCTGGTTGATCCATTGCTGCGTTAAAGAGTAAAGTCGAGGCAAGCAGGTTTATCTCTGGTTTTAACCTTTTTATTACTTTCATTTCAGGTCTCCACGACTCAGTCAGGTTACGAACAGTGCTTCCAACAGAACGCCACGACTCAGTAAGGTCTCGATCAGTCGTTCCAACAGAACTTAACGACTCAGTCAGGTTCCGACAAGAGGTTTCAACAGAGTGCCACGACTCAGTCAGGTTCCGACCAGTGCTTCCAGCAGAGCGCCACGACTCAGTCAGGTCCCGACAAGAGGTTTCAACAGAACGCCACAACTCAGTAAGGTCTCGATCAGTCGTTCCAACAGAACTTAATGACTCAGTCAGGTTCCGACCAGTGGTTTCAACAAAACGCCACGACTCAGTCAGGTTCTGACAAGAGGTTTCAACGGAACGCCACGCCTCAATCGGGTATCAACCAGTTTTTTCAACAATTCCCAGCTTATAAGGTAAGGAATACTTTTTTTATACAGAAAAAAAGATGGCCATGAGCGCGCGTGCTTGGTAACGTGCACCGATCAAACTCGCCAGGAGGCCGAGTTAAAAGAGCGCTCCTACAGGAAGCGCAGCGTGTAAGGGAAAAAAGAATCTCAATTCCCGTAAGGTATGAGACGAACCTTCCTCTGAAAACTGTCTGTTATCTAGTGAAAGTGACGCAAAAGTGGGTCGACGACGTTAACCAATGGGATCGGGAGGGATTGACCCAGTTGCACAAAGCGGCAACGTCCGGCCGAACGGACATGGTGGAGTTTCTCCTGAGCCAAGGGGCCGAGGTCAACCGGCAGTCGCGCCACGGACAAACGCCTTTGCACCTGGCTGCGAAGGAATACAACTTAGGCAAGTTATAGTTGCCGAAAAAGCACAATTTACTATGACCATAAGCGTACCGGGTTGACTCGACTTTCTCCGGGTAACTTTTTCAGAAATGGTCAACTTGCTGGTGAATGCCGGAGCCAATCTCGAGGTTTACGATACGGACACGATGACTCCATTGCTGAACGCTTGCAAGCATGGACGTAACGCCATTTCCCGCTACTAGGTGCGTAAAGGCGCCGACGTGAACGCTCGCAGTCCTTCTGGTGACACGCCTCTGTTTTACGCCGTCCGCCATCCTGCCTCCTACCCTCGCACTAGAGACAGGCCCCAGGTTTCGTCCACTCGCTCCGTCTCACTCGACGTGCCGTTCATCGCCAAATTGCTCGCCGCGGGGGCTCTCATCAACAGCTGGAACGGTTGGGGCTACACTCCGCTTCATTACCTCGTCGAAAGTGACTGTTCAAGCGGCAAACCGGAGGTTCTGGGGCTCTTCTTGTCCTCCCGGTGCGATCTCAATGTCCAGAACAGAACTGGCTGCACGCCACTGCACTTGGCCGTGGAAGTCGGCGACCAGAAGGCGGCCCTGATTTTGATCAAGGCTGGCTGCAGGGTGGACATTGAGGACAAGTCGGGCTCTACGGCGATGTCGCGCGCCGTCCAACTTGGACGATACCTGATCTTGGAGCCGCTGGCGGCTGCTGGAGCTCGGTTCACTCATAGAGACAGGACCAAGCTGCGCGAGGTGCTCGTTTATAGGGATCCAGCCAGACTGGCGCGCTTGCTGGCCGTGAATGACCATTGCCCGAGATTGACCGACATATGCAGGAGGATTTTCTACGACCACTGCAGTTCCGAGGCCCGGAATCAGATCAAGGATCTGCCCTTGCCCACGGCCATCAAAAGGTTTCTTTCTTTCGATACGTTGGGAGGTGGACACGGATGACGCCTCCAGCCTGGTTCAGGTTGACGATTACTGTCGTGTCGTTTATTCGTAATTTTTCATACGCCACTTACCACTCTTAGTTGATGGCGTCTGTCGGATGGATCTCACCGAGGCCCGTAAGCCAAATACTCTTTCGTTTGTCCGTGTTGTGGATTTTTAACGTTGAAATGTATTCTAACCGAGGACTCGTACCCACAATCTTTTAGAGGCTCTTATTCGATATAAAACTTGATTATTTCTTTTTAATATTTCTGGTTGTCTTATTCTTCTAAAGGGCTTTGTTCGATGGCAGTCTCCGTCTTGATCCGGGTTTGTAACGGATGCTTTTTCGTGACATTTTTCTTCATATTTTGGCAGTAGTTTCGCAAATGCTGAACGGGAGTGCTTGTCGAGGACAAGGATCCGGCATTGCTGGAGCACTTTCAGGTTTTAGGCGCCGAGTGCTCGAGGTTGTCCATCATGTGCCGCGGGTTCTTCTGGGACGAGTTGTTCGCGAGTAATTGTTAGGCCCATCGGCCTAGTTGCCATTGAAATATTTCTGCTACGTTTGCGTAATTCCCGTTCCGCGTAGTGCTTTTCCAGAACGGTGGCTTAGCAATGGCATTCTCCTTTCATATTCGGTAGGCGCGGGTTTTTCGTGGCTTCCAGCAATCCTCCATCTATCAGAACTGACAAGACGATCAATATCTGCTGCTGGAGCATCATCGGCCATCCCGATGGTATTTTTCCACGGCTTTTAGCAATCCTCCCTCTCGCGTAACTGCCGAAGCATCTACGGCTCCTGTCCAAGATGGACCTCAATGGGCGCTACGCCCATGGTTCGTGGCAATGATGAGAAGGTTTAGATGAAAAAAATGTTACAACAATTCAACGGTTGCTGACCGTTCCTCTTTCTCCGCTCTAGTTTGACGATGGCCGAGTAGGTCATCGTGACGTCACCAGGATTCCCCCAGACCTGGAAAATCTGGAAAAGTCAGGGAACTTGAAAATGACCTGGAAAAGTCAAGGAAGAATGATTTATTTTGAAAAAGTCAGGGAAATTCAACGCAGTCATGGCGATTTAAAATTAATACGTCTACAAGGTTAGCTCAGGGCCATTTTCCAAGTAGAAATGTGGAAAAAATTTCCACATTTTCTGAGTATTAATTTGCAAAATTCTCCACATTTTCAGAGTAGATATTTGCAAAATTTTCCACGTGTTCTGAGTTCAAATTAGCAAAATTTTCCACGTTTTCCATGTACAAATTTAGTTTCCTACGTTTTCCGAGTTGAAATTTGCAAAATTTTTCACGTTTTCCGAGTACAAATTAGCAAACTTTTCCACGTTTTCCGAGTACAAATTATCAAAACGTTTTTCTACGTTTCACACAATTTCTCACGTTTTCTGAGTATTAATTTGCAAAATTTCCCACGTTTTCCGAGTTGAAATTTGCAAAAATTTCCACGTTTTCCGAGTACAAATTGGCCAAAATTTCCCACGTTTTCCGAGTTAAAATTAGAAAAAAATTTTCCACATTTTTAACATTTTCCGAATACATAATTTTTTCATTTTAAAAAATTTTCATGCAATTTTTTTTAATAAAAAAAATTTTTAAATTTGTCGTTAGTCATTTTAAAAAAATATTTTTCAGTGTCAATTTTGGAAAATATGACAATTTTTCACGTTGTCATTGGTCAGGGAAATTTTTTTTCAAACCTGGAAAAGTCAGGGAAGTTAAAAATGAAATTTCTGGGGGAACCCTGATGGATTATTTTAGTTAATCTATAATTGCGGACTCGGTTAACACGTAGTTCTGTGTTGGAATCATGACTTATGATAATAAAAAATTATGGTTTAAACGAATGAATTTTGACTCGACGAGGTTCCAACCGTAGCGTGCGCGATGAAATGGTTGGTGACCTACCGTCTACGGCATCGTTCACGTAGTTGTGCGATCCGTCGAAGAGGATGAGGTGGTCGACGTTCTCGTCTTTCATCTGAAGAGCCATCTCAAAAGCCACGGAGGCACCGAAGGAATATCCGGCAATTCTGTACGGTCCTTGAGACTGAGTCGCTTGGATTTGCTGAATTTCATAAAGTACAATAATATAATGAAGTTCCGGACAACCGACGGAATGACCCGAATGCGAAGCGGAGTGTTCGTTTACCTGGACATAGTAGGCGGCGAGGCTTTCGATCGATTCCAGAGATGCTTCGGGAGTGCATTGGATGCCGTAAACGGGACACGCAATTTTGGAGGCCAGCGATTCCAAGGCGATGGTCACTCCTTCGATCGGATGGACGATGAATAATGGAATGCCCTTGGTTACTTTGTTGAGAGACACTATGCACTGCGTGGGAACCAGATTCTGGATGTCGTACCTGGAAATTCGGAAGTTCGAGGTGAAATAACCACGCAACAATAATTTTATACAATTTTGATACTATTTATCGGTGAATATTAACAATGCTCGAAAGGTTGACCAATATTCTATGAAATGCTTTTGTAAATTTCTATAATGTTGTCTAATAAACACTTATAAAAGTCAATATTTTGGCACGACCAACAAATTACGCTCCATCCCCTGTAAAAGCACCCAATTTGACGTGGAAATAACTTTTTCAAATTTGTCCCCTGAAAATGAGGAAACTTTCACACATTTTGCAGATTTGTCCTCTGAAAATGTGGAAAATTGTGTAAATTTGTACTCTGAAAAGATCGAAAATTATCAAATTGTCCTCGAAAGAGGTTCTGGATACGTTGAAAAGTTTTTAAAATTTGTCTTCAAAAAATGTTGACAAATTTTGAAAATTGCGTTAAATTTAGTTAAAAATTATCAACTTTGTCCTCGAAAGAGGTTATAATTTTTGTAAATTTGTCTTCTGGATACGTTGAAAATTTTGTAAATTTGTCTTCTGGATACGTTGAAAATTTTGTAAATTTGTCTAAAATTGTCTTCAAAAAATGTTGAAAATTTTTGAAAATTGTCCTCGGCAAATTGTGTGAGTTTGTACTCGGAAAAGGTTACAAATTATCAACTTTTTATTTGGGAGAGGTTATAATTTTTGTAAATTTGACTTCTGGATATGTTGAAAATTTTGTAAATTTGTCTTCAAAAAATGTTGAAAATTATTGAAAATTGTCCTTTGCAAATGTTGAAAATTTTGCAAATTTGTACTCTGGGAAAAAGGTACTCCTTGAAAGAGATGACAATTTTTGAAAATTGGTCTTCTGAAAAGGTGAAAATTTTGTAAATTTGTCTTCAAAAAATGTTGAAAATTTTTGAAAATTGTCCTCGGCAAATTGTGTGAATTTGTACTCGGAAAAGGTAACAAATTATCAACTTTTTATTTGGGAGAGGTTACAATTTTTGCAATTTTGTCTTCTGAAAAAGATGAAAATTTTGGAAATTTGTCTTCAAAAAATGTTGAAAATTATTGAAAATTGTCCTCTCCAAATGTTGAAAATTGTGCAAATTTGTACTCTGAAGGAAGAGGTACTCCTTGAAAGAGGTTACAATTTTTGAAAATTGGTCTTCTGAAAAGGTTCAAAATTTTGTATATTTGTCTTCAAAAAATGTTGGCAAATTTTGAAAATTGCGTTAAATTTGTACTCTGAAAAAGTTTAAAATTATCAACTTTGTCCTCGGAAGAGGTTACATTTTTTGTAAATTTGTCTTCTGGATATGTTGAACATTTTTTAAAATTTGTCTTCAAAAAATGTTGACAAATTTTGAAAATTGCGTTAAATTTGTACTCTGAAAAAGTTTAAAATTATCAACTTTGTCCTCGGAAGAGGTTATAATTTTTGTAAATTTATCTTCTGGATACGTTGAAAATTTTGTAAATAAATGTTGAAACTTTTTGAAAATTGTCCTCGGCAAATTGTGTGAGTTTGTACTCGGAAAAGGTTACAAATTATCAACTTTTTATTTGGGAGAGGTTACAATTTTTTGCAATTTTGTCTTCTGAAAATTTTGTAAATTTGTGAAATTGTCTTCAAAAAATGTTGAAAATTATTGAAAATTGTCCTCTGCAAATGTTGAAAATTGTGCAAATTTGTACTCTGGGAAAAAGGTACTCCTTGAAAGAGGTTACAATTTTTGAAAATTGGTCTTCTGAAAAGGTTCAAAATTTTGTATATCTGCCTTTGGGTAATTTTGAAAATTTTCCTAAATTGCCTTTGGATAATTTTGATTTTTTTTTTCTAATTTCGTCATTTCAGTGGCCGTCCTTACGCCTCCCTAAGGTCCACCACTCTACTTCTTGGAAGAGGTTACAATTTTTGAAAATTGTTCCTCTTACAACATTTTCAGAAAAACGTTGAAAATTTTGCAAATTTCCTTGGAAAAAATTGAAAATTTTGCAATTTTGTTAGTTCCACGGTGTGCGGCTGACAGTACGCGCCCCAAAAGTCAGCACCCTAATCGGCCGCCTAGTTAGCATCAAGAAAATGTTCTTTTATAGATCCGGAAAGTCCGGAACTTACCATGAATATTAGTTATCTAGTGTTGAGCCATTCGTGCAAAGCCAGGCAAGCATCGATGGATCGAAAAAATCATGCAAATGCTCGGTTCTTACTCACCTCTTGCTTTCCTCGTGGCCAGATTGCAGCACAGACAGTGTCTGCAGCGTTGAAGCGGCTTTCGAGCCGTACGGAACTCTGCGTTTCAAGCAGACATTTGTGGCAGGAGGTATGGGAATAAGGCTGGGATGCGGTGGAATAGAGGAAAACAAATGACAGCACGAAAAAAAGCAAAATTATGGCGAGACAGTGTCTGAGACGACAGTGGCGGATAAAGAACGGACAACGGCATTGCGAGGAATGATGCGAAACGAACAAATAGATCGCATAATGTGTCTGTGGTTACGTAGCATGCGTCTAGGGACTTTGCGGACTCTCGGTATCGCGAAACTGTCCTTACCTCGAAACTTTGACGTTCTCTTCCGTGACTTTCTCTTGCTCGGCGACGCTCTTCTGACTGGCTTCGGCGGAGGAAGAAGCCTCTTCGCCGCTGTTGATGACCTCTAACTTCTTGATGCTCAACTGCCGAATGTCGTTGATGGAGAGGATGGCGTTGAAGTCCCTTTCCAGAGCGTGTTTGATCTCCACCCCCATCAAGGAGTCCATTCCTAGCTCGCCCAGAGTCAGGTCCGAATTCACGGTTTTCACGTCCTTGATGCCTGTTTTGGAAAAGAACATTCCATGAATGCGGTTCATCCCGAAGCGATGACAACATCGACGTACTCGACCGTTGGCTTACCCAAAACGTTGGCGACCGTGTCTACGAGGTTGATTTTCTTTCCGGTGACGGTCCGCGGCCCTTTCCTCTCCGCCAGCACGTAACTGGAAACGACGGCGTGCGGCTGGTTGAGGAATCTGTCCAGGGCGGACATGCAGGAGGTGATCCTTTGCGGCAACGTGCCGCCAACGACGACGTCGTTGCCTCCCATGCTCTCCAGAATGACTCCGACATCTCCGATGGCACCCCATTGGATGGCCAGACCTGCGCAAAAAATGGACATGAGCGAGGTTCATCTTCGAAGACTTGACATAAGATCCTCGAACGTTACCTGGAAGACCGTCTTTCGACCGCAGCTCGCAGATCCTTTCCATGACAGAATTGGCGTAGCCGTAATTGGCCTGACCTGCGTTCCCCCGGCCGCAGCTCACCGACGAGAAGACCACGAAGTAATCCAGCTCTGGGCACAGCTCGCGACTGGCTTTGTCCAAGTGGTGAGTGCCGTTTACTTTAGGGGTGCAGACGTCGACGAAATTCTCCGCCGTTTGGTTTTCCATCATGCCGTCCTTCAACACCTGCGCAAAGAAGAAATTTACGGTCGTTGAAGCGTCGTTTTTTGAAATCAAGCAAAAAAGAAAGCTGAGAATCCGTTGGTTGTAAATGCCAAACTTTCTTACCATGGCCAAGTTGAAAATGCCACCTACTGGCCCGAGCTTCGTGGATTCTGTCAGGAGGCTCGTGGCGCCTTTTTGCGTGGACACATCGCTTTTGGTGACCAACACGTTAACGCCTCGCTCCCTCCATTGTCGGATGCACCGGGACTGATAGCCGTCGCGGACTCCCGATCGTGAACTCAGCACCAGATTTCGAGCTCCTCGATCCACCAGCCAGTGGCTCAATTCCAAACCGAAGCCGCCGAGTCCTCCTGAAGACGAGAAGGCCAGGAGTTAGTTTTTTCCTCGCGCATTTATAACTCTCGAATGAAACCTTACCCGTGATGATGTAGGACTTGTTCGGATGGCACGACATGCGAGGAATGGCTTTCATCTTTTGCGGAAGTGGGACTTTCACCTTTTGAGGTTCTTCCTCCCGTATCTAGTGATCGGAAAAGAAAAATCGAACGGTTAATGATGACACTCGACGTCGCAATCCATATAGCATCACATCTTGTCTCATCCTACTCACTTTAAGTAGTACTTTGCCGATGTGCTTTCCGGTGGCCATGTATCGGAAGGCGGCCTCCACTTGGTCCTTTTCAAAGACCGTTCTGCGCAAGGGCTTGACCACCCCGGATCTGATGCCTTCGGAAAGCATGTCGATGACAGCTTGCTTGTCCGGGGCATCGTCGCCCATCAACGCGTCGAAGAGGACGCCGTGGAAACTGATGTTTTTCAGAAATATGGCCATGCCTGGATGAGGAGAAATAAAATGTGGAAGCCAAGAAAAAGTTAGCGAGAATCGGAAAATCAAGCCAGAAAAATGTTAATCTCCGAAGACATGGTAAGTCTTCTCGACTATAGATCTTACCTAATGGAGTGTTGTTGGATAGATCGTACTTTCCGATTTCCAAGAACCGGCCGTGCGTTGCCAAGAGGCGGACACTGGCCAGCAGTTTGTCTTCGGACAACGAGTTCAGAACAACATCGACTCCTACGAGGAAGCGCAAAATGATGGGCAGAGTTAGAACGCGAGTTTTTTTTACTCCATGACAAGTTCACGAGTTTCAACAACAAGCACGTGAATGGTACGCCTGGACTTACCTCGGCCACCGGTGGCTCGCATGATGACGTGTTCGAAGGAGGTGTCACGGGAGTTTGCGAAGTTTGTGTCCTTCAGTTGAGGGAACAAACTCTTGAGATAGTCTCGCTTTTCGTTGTTACCTGAAACGCGGGAAAGTCAAGAATCGGTTAAGAAACGTATTCCAAAAATGTTAACGGTTGCACGTTGTCGCTTGTAATGTGTGGCCGTGGTGTCACGTACGTGTCCCCCGAAGACAACATCTACTTACTGACTGTGGTGAACACCTCGCATCCTTGGTTCAAGGCGACGGCGATGGCTGCTTGACCAACTCCGCCAGAACCGGAATGAATGAGCACGCTTTCGCCCTTCTTCAGGTTTCCTCTGACGAACAATGCGTAATATACCTAAACGGACAAAGGACGTGATCGCAACTTCACTTTCTCGTACTTTTGTTTTCAACTTTACAAATTTCATATTTTTGCTCCCTCGAAACTTGGACACTTACGGTGGAATAAACTACGGGTACTGTAGCTGCCTCTTCTAGGGTCCAACTGTCTGGAATGGGCCAAACGAAGGAAGGATCGACGGGCACTGCCGTGGCCATTGCTCTCGCAGGAACCAAACCCATTATGCGATGACCGGACTCGTCTCGTCCGGAGAATTCCATGCCGAGGAGGCAGTCCTGTGAGGCTAGGTCACCTGAAAATGCCGGAAGAATGTTCAGAAAATGACAATTTTCAAATCCAGAAATTGTCGACATAAGGACGCTTGCCCTTACCTGGAATGGCATCCGGTGGCAGTTTACCGGTGGCCAGCATGACATCTCTAAAATTCAACGCGGCGTAATATACTTGACCTAAGGAGTGGTTCGTGCTGCGGAGATGCCTCAAAGGAGACTCGATCCATCGTAAACTGGAAAGATCACCTCGAGAAAGGATGTTGATGTAAGAGTAGCTGGTCTCGACTGGCTCGTTTTCCGTATCTGAAAATATTTTCACGGTCACGGTCAGCCCTGAAGTTGTTGAAATCATGAAACATTACGAAAACCACGCGTAATTATTCGCGTACCATTCTTGAAAGGTATGTGACGATAGGTTCCCCAAACGCCATCGCGTTTCACGTTGATCACCAGATCCTTCTTGATGATGTCCCCGTAGATGCTCTTGAGCGCTTTCTCAGGGCTCGTCTCGAACAACTTGGTTTTGGCAGGCTCCAGAGAGGGATCGAAAATGCATCTACGAGCGAATGATATCATGGGTGAGGTAAAGACGGCCAACGAGCGGATTTCACGAAGGTAACTTCACTTACGAAACTTACCTGATTTTGTCACCGCCGTCTTCTTGGCGAAGGCAGTTGATGAGACCGATGATGCCATTGGTGGGTTTATCGTGAGCTACGATCCACAGGTGTTCGTCCACGCCCTGCTGCTGCACCTTTTTCAACCCGTCTTTGATTTTCTCCACCCAGTTTTCGTAGCGAGATTCTTCCACAATTACCACGGACACGCTTTTTTCCGCGCTTTTCACCTGCGATGGACATTGACAAATGTTAGGACGCCGAGGGTGAACCACTTTTTGTAAATTTTTGACTACGCAACCACGTTGTCGGTGCAACAAAAACAAAAGAATGTAACGATGGAAATGGTCATTCCGGGAGTTGCGCCCAACTTACTTTTCTGAGCAAGAACATGGACGACAAGATGCCATCGGCTTTTTCGGCAATGAGTTCCAGACCTTCCTCCTGGAACGCTTTGAGAAGGACATCGCGCTGCAGCTTGGGTCGATGGACTTCTAAGATGGCGTCCAAGAACTGCGCCACCATGCATTCCTCCGTCCTTTCCATCAGCAGCAGGAAGCCGCCTTCCTTCAACGAAGTCATCAGATTCTGCAGGCAGTTGCTGACGTCGTTGATGTTGGATTCCAGGACTCCGTCGGCGAAGACGAGATTGGCCTCGTCAGCTCCTCGTGGGGCAACGCCCTTGGAGAAATCCCATTTAGCGGACTTGACGTTGTACTTTTCTAAGTCGGGAGTGCTAAGTCTTTCCGGATTAACGTCGGTCGCGGTGCAATCCACCTGAAAGATTAACGGATGACCATGAAAATTTTGCCGCAATGATCATCGGTAATTTTGCGAGCGATCCAACACCCTACCTGCGCTAACAACTGCGATGCTACCAGTGGTACGATTTTGGGGAACATGTTTCCTCTGGCGGCACCTGCCTCGACGATCTTGATTTTTCGGGATACGGTGTTCTCCTTAACGAGGTCCAAGCACGTCCGGAGTATCCTGCGATTGAGAAGGACGGTGAGAAAACTGTCCTCGTGAAGCTCAGGTTGGCTTTGGTCGATGATGTTTTCGATGTTCGTCTTGAAGTTGTTGTCCACTTTGGTCGTGAAAATGGTTCGTAACACCTGAAAGGCACGGAATGATTAGAGCGTGCACAAAAAATACGTGGCTAGTACTCTTGTCTTTTAAAAATTTACAACTACGGTCATCACGGCACACATCATCCACTAACTTACCTTCAGAAGGGTTGCGTTTAGAGTTGTTTGCGACAAGAACTTTTCCGTGGCTTCATCGGCACTCGTCGACTTGGTCGGTCTCTTGGCGATATCCGCGAGGATCGCTTGGTTCGGCAGTAAGACATTGATTCCCTGAGCGAAGAAGTTTTTCGTCTTCTGGATGATGTAGTCCGTGCAGAGATCAACGTATTCCTTGATTTCTTCCTCAATTTTTTCACGGCCATTAAGACATCTTGGGAAAAGACCAAGAACATGAGTGTTAATTAATGTTGGGCATCCCGAGATCACGGCCACATTTCAAAAAGGCAGAAGGACAAACTAGCTTACTTTTTCTCCAAGTGAGGTACGAAGTGATATTCCTCTAATATCGGAGCGCTTTGCTGCAAAGGACGGCGCGGTGCCGGGCTTGCTTTCATTCCTTTAATTTCAACTCCACCGGCATGACACACGTTGATGATGCGATCCATCGCTACTGGAATTTCGGCAACTGCAAATCCATGAACGTTGCATCATTACGTCGGAAATAGTACCGTAAGAGCGAACACCGGGTTCCTACAATCAAACTGCGGTATTCGGCAGTAACGTGATTGCCTTACCTTCTTCCAGAGAAACTATGGACTTTTCGTGTTGCTCCGGGTTGATTTTCACATACTGGAGTCGAGTGGGCAAGTTCAGGGTTCGGCTGCTCATTGACATGATTGAAAATTGCAACATCGTATCGAGGAAGGAGACCCAGTTTTCGTCCCACCTCAGTTTTCCGCACATGCCTAGAATGATAAAAAGTCTGGTTAGAGTCCACGCTGACAGAGATCCTCATCTTCGAAGGCGCCAAGAATCTCGAAATATATTCACCTCGGTTGTCACACTCCAAGATACCCTGGAAGGTTGGACCGTACTCGTAGCCACTCAGCTTCAGTTCTTTGTAGACATCTTTGGTTTTCAGTTGGAGATATTCGCTCGAAGAAACGCTGGAAGGAACGCTCATGGCGCTGGGATATTGCAATTCGGGATCTTCGGGCTCGTAGATCCTACCGGTAACTACGACTCCGCCACCTTCGCTTATTTCAAACTGTCCTCCAGCCACCATCAAACTGACCAGCAACTTGATGGTGCCAGTTTTTGGGAGGATCGTAGCTCTGTGAAGCATGACGTCCTCGATGACCACGGGCATCTTCGTGTACTCTTTGCCATGGGCGCGAGCCAGAGCCTTCCATGCCAGAACCTGAGCAAGAAAACATGTCTTGTACGAGAGAAATAAGAAATTGACGCTTTTTGCCATGATTGAACACTAACCAGATATCCAGTTGCTGGGTAAAGAACGCGACCGTCGATTGTGTGTCCCACCAAATAGTAATCTTTCGAATCTTCGGAGGAAACGTCTACTTCAACAACCAGTTTGGCGCCGCCGGAGTTGCCTTTGTTGATGTAGCCATCACACGTGGCCACTGTCCAAGATTGCGAGTGATCCCAGTCGATCAGCGGAGAAATCATAGGGGTGCCGCGCGGAACGGGAAACGTAACCGAAGGATACAACTTGCTCACTGTCGGATTGACGCTGTTGATGTACATCCTGTGAACAGACAAGCGCCGGGCAATGAATTTTTGACAAGCCGTTTTAGAATTTTTTCAATTCACGAAATTAGGGGCAGTTTACGGAATCTGAATCACGCGTTACTTACTTTCCGAAGCAACTTAATAAGTACAGAAGACTGTCGGGTTGATTGCGTTTCATGAGTCCGATGGAAGTGCATTCAGTTCCGAGAGTACGCTTCAGAATCGCTTGCAGCAGGCAGTGAGGTGCTATCTCGATCACCAGGGCATTTTTGGGGATGTGGCACAAAGCTTCTTGGAAGAGAACAGGGCTGACCAAGTTGTTGACGTGATAGGCTGCGGAACTGGTCTGTGCCAATGGAGTGTCCCACAAGGATTCGGGTATCGATGAACTTATCCATCGGGATGACCTCAGCTTCGGATTCGGGATGGCCTGCCCACGAGAGAAGGAAACGTTTCTGATTAACACCAATGGCAACAAACTGCTAAGTGCACTGGACTTTGGAAAGTTGACGTTACCAGCTCCAAGGCTTTTCTTAAAGACGGCGCAACTCCGGCCATGTATTTGCAGTGGAAGGCTATGCCTGAACTGTTCACTTCCCTGTTGAACAATCCCTCTTCATTCAGCTGTCTGACGAATTCGGTGACGCGTTCCGCATCGCCGGATATGGTGACGGTGTCCTCGGCATTGTGACAGGCTGGAACCACGCCTTCGGGGCAGCGCTGCTTGGCTTCTTCCCAAGATAGACCTTGTCGCGTACATTATTTAAACGTCAAAATTAATTTTTTTTGCTCGAATACTCGGACTTTCTTGGACTACTTGGATGGAACTGATGACTTACCAACTGCAGCCATGGCTCCCACAGGTAGATTGGCTTTCTTTACTAGATAACCTCTCCAGTATGCGGCCATGATGGTCTGCTCTTCGGTGAAGCACCCATCGGCATAGGCACAACCCAGTTCGCCCACCGAATGACCGACCATGCCCTCCGGTTCGATACCGAGATGTTGCAAGACGTTCGTAAGCGCTATCTGCAAGAACAACGAAAGTTTACCATTAAGCCTCGGTCAATCGCTCGTGCCTTTGGATATTAGATGTCACCGGCGCTTACTTGAATGCAGGCGATGGTGACGAAAGAATTGAGAATGTCGTCGAAAGTGGTCTCTTCGGATTCCATGATCAGTTTGTAGATGTTGATGTTGTACGGCTTCATGATCTCGTGTATTCTCATCACCGTTTTGTAGAATATTTCCAGCTTCATCAGGTCTTTTCCCATGCCCGCCCATTGAGAGCCCATTCCCGAATACACGTACCAAATGGGATTCTTGTGGGGTGTGCAACGCTGGCGTAAAAAACAAGAGGAAAATGAGATTAGCACATCGGCAATCGCAGCTTCGGAAGTCCACGAGGAATACGTTCTGACAACTCACCCGAATTTCTTTGATGGGATTGCTGCTGTTCAGGATGGTGTAGCCTCTGTACGGGTGGGCGTTGAGCGGCGACAGTGCTGGGTCGCTGAGAAGAGCGTACAAGTTGTGGTCATCGGGATGCTCTTGCATGTAACTCAAGACTTTGTCCACGGCCTCTTCTGTTCTTCCCATGAAATTGAACAGTTTCGGTCCCGTCACCATCGCTGGTACAGGACTGACCTTCTGGATCGGATTTGGTTTGATGACGAGATGCACGTTGGCACCGCCGAACCCGAAACAGTTGATTCCCACCAGTCCACCATCGTAAGGCATGTTTTCGGAGACTACTTTCAGGCGGCCATCTACGAGGCCCTCGATCTCCGTATTTGGACTGTTGAAGTGAAGATTGCCCGGAATGATGCCGTATTCCGTGGCGATTAGAACCTTGGCCAAAGCACACAAGCCTGAAAAAAGATACGAGTCGGTCAAGGCTATTTTCTCAATACTAGAAACATAACCACCCTCTGGATCACTCACGGTGCAACCCACTTACCGGAAGCTGGTTCCGTGTGTCCCAAGTTTGACTTGACAGAACCGATGAGCAGTGGCTCCTTCCTGTCCTTGCAGAAGAATTCCGTAATACTATTTACTTCCTGCGGGTCTCCTGCCTTGGTGCCCGTGCCGTGAGCTTCCACGTATGTGACCTGGAGGGGATCGATGTCCGCTTCTCGGTACGTGTCTTCGAGCAACTTCTTCTGCATGACTTTGGACGGAAATGTTATTCCTGGTACGAGTGAAAAAGAGCATATTTGAAGATAAACTGTAAACGCCCTCGTTAGGATCATCGATGAATTCCTGCGTACCGTTATCTTTGTAGCCGTCTGTGTTGGATTTGATGTGTAGCACAGTGGCGTAGTTTCGCTTGGCTTGGCTGGCTTTCTGTAAGAAGACGGACACAATGGCTTCGCTTCGAACATACCCAGATCCTGCAAGAATCGGAAGACTTTAGATAGAGGACTTTGCTTCTGCCGCATCATCACCATGCGCCGACGATGCTGTCAGGCCAGAAGACAACACTCGAGTATAACGTTACCTTCGGCATCGAATGCTTTGCATTTTCCCTCCGTGGACAACATGCCCAGTTTATTAAAATTCGCAGAGGTTCTGGGGCTCAGAAGAATGTTCATTCCCGCCACGATAGCCGCTTCGCACTGACCACTCCTGATGGCGGCCACCGCCTCGTTCATGGCAATGAGACTGGAGGAACAAGCCGTGTCCATCAAAATGCTAGGACCTGCAAAATAGAAAAGAATTGTCAATTTTTTTTCTCCAGGGAAGGATTCAGCAGTTTTCTGGAGCTGAAATTTGACCCATGCCGATGGCATCGACCATGGACGTTTGGAAGTTCACTTCAGACTCGCTCTTTGGCTTCTTACTGGTCATCAGATTAGCGTATGTTGTTGTCACTCACCGGAGAAATCGAAAGAATAGGAGATCCTGTTGGCGTACATGGCTCTGGAACTTCCAATAAGCATGTAGCCGGATGCTTTTTCAATGTCCTCGTTCAATCCTTCTTCGGTTTCTGCGTAACAAGATCCAACGTAGACGCCGATGTTTTTGCCGCGGATGCTGTTCGGGTTGACACCTAGAATGATGCGACACGGTTAAGAAATGACCGTATTTTTTTTTTTGGAAAAAAGTCTAAGAAATCCACTACGGGTCCGGCAGAACCGTTGTCCATCCTCCTTACCTGCGTCCACGATTGCTTCGTAGGTCGATTCCAGAACCATCCTCATTTGCGGGTCCATGGCATCGACTTGTTTGGCATGGATTCCGAAGAATGTGGCGTCGAATTTGGAAAGGTCCTTCATCTTTCCGTTTCTGCTGGGGAGGCCGAACATGCCTGGAAAAAGTCATCGAATTGGTAGTTATAAATGACTCGCAGATTTCTTATTTTTAATTAAAAATGTTTTTAACTATAAACTTGTCACTTTTCAGTAGATTTTGAATTTTTTTGCTAATTTTTTTTCAAATTTTTCAGTCACGAATTCGTCATATTTTGGCTCGACTTCGTTACTCTTAGCCAAAAATCATTATCCTTATGTATTTTTGCAAATTATGTCTCTGTGTTTGTGTCAAGATGACTTACAGATTTCTTATTTTAGCCAAGAATTTTGCCATTTTTTTGCCAAGAAATTGTCATGGCATTTTTAGTGAAATAATTTGCAATTATTTCAGTCAATGAATTTGTTATTTTAGCAATTTTTCGGACCTACGAATTTCCTGTATTTAGTTAAAATTTTGTTGTCTTTAGCCCATAAACTTGTCAACTTTAGCCAAGAAATGTCATGGCATTTTTGGTGAAAAATTTGCAATTTTTAGTCACAAATTTGTCATTTTTAGACAATTTTTGGGACGTGCATTTTTCCTATGTTTAGCCAAAAATGTGTTACTTTTCAATGAATTATTTGATATTTTTAGTCAAATATTTGACATTTTTAGTCATAAATTTGTCATTTTTAGTCAATTTTTGGGAAGAGCATATTTCCTATTTTCAGTCAATATTAAGTTGCTTCAGCCCATAAACTTGTCAACTTTAGCCAAGAAATGGTCATGGCATTTTTGGTGAAAAATTTGCAATTTTTAGTCACAAATTTGTCATTTTTTGGCAATTTTTGGGACGTGCATATTTCCAATGTTTAGCCAAAAATGTGTTTCTTTTTAATGAAATATTTGACATTTTTAGTCAATTTTTGGGACGAGCATATTTCCTATTTTTAGTCAATATTTGGTTGCTTTAGCCCATAAACTTGTCAAGAAATTGCCATGACATTTTTAGTAAAAAAATTGCAATGTTTATTCCCAAAATTTGTCTTTTTAATGAATTTCCTATAGTTTTGTACGATGTTCGCAAAATTTCGCAGTTTTCCCTAAATTTTTCACGAACTAAATCTTAAAGAAAATTTCTTGAATTTTGAAGGTAAGGATTTTCTACTTTTTAATGAAATATTATAATATTATAATATTTCCTATTTTTAGTCAATATTTTGTTGCTTTAGCACATAAACTTGTCAAGAAATTGCCATGACATTTTTAATAAAAAATGTGCAATGTTTATTCCCAAAATTTGTCTTTTTAATGAATTTCCTATAGTTTTGTACGATATTCGCAAAATTTCGCAGTTTTCCCAAAATTTTTACTTTTTAATGAATTTCCTATAGTTTTGTACGATATTCGCAAAATTTCGCAGTTTTCCCTAAATTTTTCACGTTTATCCTAAATTTTAAAGAAAATTTCTTGAATTTTGAAAGTAATGCTTTTCTACTTTTTAATGAAATATTGGACATTTTTAATCAATTTTTCCTATTTTTCCTATTTCCTATATTTCCTATTTTTAGTCAATATTTTGTTGCTTTAGCCCATAAACTTGTCAAGAAATTGCCATGACATTTTTAATAAAAAATTTGCAATGTTTATTCCCGAAATTTGTCCATTTTTTTACTTTTTTATGAATTTCCTATAGTTTTGTACGATATTCGCAAAATTTCGCAGTTTTCCCTAAATTTTTCACGTTTATCCTAAATCTTAAAGAAAATTTCTTGAATTTTGAAAGTAATATTTTCCTACTTTTTAATGAAATATTTGACATTTTTAGCCATGAAATCATCATTTTTAGGCAAAACGCATTTTTGGGGGTGAATTTCGTAGTTGTGACTCGGGGTTTAACGGCCGATTATCTCCGCGCAACCTTGACTCAATTCCCCTCGCCTCGGATGACATTAATATTGTAATAGAAAATTCAATGCTGGCCTTGGTCTTTAATCGTCAGTTGACGAAGTCTGGCTCAGACAACTGCTGACTGTTTGCTTATCACCCCATCTGTCAACGCTGACATGGACTCAATGACAGCAGTCAATAGCCCTAATTCCTAATACACAACTTCCTCTAGACTTAAAATGGCGGACGGAGGTCAACTCTCTCACGATGTCATCGAAAATAGTTAAAACCAACATGATGGACAATGACCATATCATCCCAAAAGTGGACATTTTTTGTCTAAAAACGGACTTGGTGACTAAAATGACAAATTGACAACTTCTTGGCTAAAAATGTGCTAAAGTTGCAAAATTTGGACTAATTTTTAGCCGAATTTTTAGGAATTTCGTAGGTCCCGAAAATTTGTCTAAAATAATGAATTTGTGACTAAAAATTGCAATTTTTTCATTAAGAATGTCGTGGGAATTTCTTGACAAGGTTAAGGACTAAAGCAACAAAATTTTGGCTAAAAATAGGAAATATGCGCGTCCCAAAAATAGCCTAAAAATGACAAATTTATGACTAAAAATGTCAAATGTTTCATTAAAAAAGTAACAACATTTTGACTAAAAATAGGAAATATGCACGTCCCAAAAAAAGCCTAAAAATGACAAATTTATGACTAAAAATGTCAAATGTTTCATTAAAAAAGTGACAAAATTATGACTAAAAATAGGAAATATGCACGTCCCAAAAATTGCCTAAAATGATAAATTTATGACTAAAAATTTAAAATATTTTTCAATAAAAAGTAACAAAATTTTGGCTAAAAATAGGAAATATGCACGTTCCAAAAATTGTCTAAAAATGATAAATTTATGACTAAAAATGTCTAATATTTCAATAAAAAGTACCAACATTTTGGCTAAAAATAGGAAATATGCACGTTCCAAAAATTGCCTAAAAATGATGAATTTATGACTAAAAATGTCTAATATTTCAATAAAAAGTAACAAAATTTTGGCTAAAAATAGGAAATATGCACGTCGCAAAAATAGCATAAAAATGACAAATTTATGACTAAAAATGTCAAATGTTTCATTAAAAAAGTGACAAAATTTTGACTAAAAATAGGAAATATGCACGTCCCAAAAATTGTCTAAAGATGACAAATTTATGACTAAAAATGTCAAATGTTTCATTAAAAATGTGACAAAATTATGACTAAAAATAGGAAATATGCACGTCCCAAAACTTGCCTAAAATGATAAATTTATGACTAAAAATGTCAAATATTTCATTAAAAGGTAACAAAATTTCAATAATTTCAAAAACCACATTTATGATCAGTTTTCGCTAATGAAGACAACGATTAGGTTGTAAAAATTGAACGTATGTACATGTAATGTAACGATTTTTTTTTTTTTAGAAAATTGGAGTTTCATTGAAAAATAAAATTTTTTGTTGTTAAATTTTGATTTTTTGGACGCATAATTTAGAAATTTTTACAACGAAAGTGTTGGCATGACTGAATTAAATTGACGTGAGTTAATCAAGGTTCCCCCAGAAATTTCATTTTCAACTTCCCTGACTTTTCCAGGTTTCAAAAAAATTTGCCTGACCAATAACAATGTCAAAAATTGACCTATGCCAATGTTATCCACGATTTTGCAAATTATACTAATGACAATTTTGACAATTTTTAAAAATTAACATAGTAAAATTAAATTAAAAACAGCACAAACAAATTTTGAAAAATTCGCAATTTTTTATTCGGAAAATGTAGAAAGTTTTGCAAATCTGTAGTCGCAAAATGTTGAAAATTTGTGCTTGGAAAAGGTTGGATATCTTGCAAATTTGTATTACGAAGAGTTTGAAAATTTTGCAAATGTGTACTCGGAAAACTTGGAAAATGCTGGAAATTTGTCCTCGGATAAGTTCGGAAGTTTTGCAATTTTGTCCTCGGAAAACGTGGAAAATTTTAAAAAATTGTCCTCAAAAACTGTTGTAAAGTTTGCAAATTTGTCCTCGAAAAACGTAGACATTTTTTTCAAATTTGTCCTCGGAAAACGTGGGAAATTTTGCAATGTTCTCCTCGGTTAAAAGTGAAAAATTTTGAAAATGTGTACTCGGAAAACTTGGAAAATGCTGGAAATTTGTCCTCGGATAAGTTCGGAAATTTTGGAAATTTGTCCTCGGATAAGTTCGGAAATTTTGCAATTTTGTGCTCAGAAAACGTGGAAAATTTTAAAAAACTTTCCTCGAAAACTGTTGTAAAGTTTGCAAATTTGTCCTCGGAAAACGTACACTTTTTTTCAAATTTGTCATCGGAAAACGTAGGAAATTTTGAAATTTTCTCCTCGGTTAAAAGTGGAAAATTTTGCAAATGTGTACGCGGAAAACTTGGAAAATGCTGGAAATTTGTCCTCGGATAAGTTCGGAAATTTTGCAATTTTGTCCTCGGAAAACGTGGAAAATTTTAAAAAATTGTCCTCAAAAACTATAAAGTTTGTAAATTTGTCCTCGGAAAACGTAGACATTTTTTTCAAATTTGTCCTCTGAAAATGTGGGAAATTTTGCAATTTTCTCCTCGGTTAAAGGTGGAAAATTTTGCAAATTTGTTTTCGAAAACTCATTACATGGGAAATTTTGAAATTTCATCCTCGGAAAACGTTCAAATTTTGTACTCGGAAAACGTGGAAAATTTTTGCAATTTTGTACTCCGAAAAAATTGGAAAATTTTGCAAATTTGTCCGGAAATTTGTCCAGGAAATTTTGCAAATTTGTCAACGTATACGTCATTTTTCCCTGACTTTTCCCAAACATTTCCAGGTTTTCCATGTCTGGGGGTACCCTGTTAATTACACATACTTAAGTACATTAATATTGATTGATTTATGCAATTGATTTGAATAATTTTTACAACGAAATCGTTGGCGTCATTGTGACTTGGCAATGACTGAATCTTCGCATAATCCACGGATGTAAAATGAATTTGAAAAGATACGAATTACCCTACATTTATAGTTGGCGCTCTAGATGACATAGTTTTGACATTTAGTTGTCAAAGCCGGCATAAACAAAAAACAAACGTGCTAAAATAACCGGTATTTGTAAACCGGAATTTACACTTTTAAAAGAAAGCAATGCACGTAAGTTAATGGTTCCTTTCTGAATTTCACGAAACGAGTGACGGGTACATATTTACTTTTTAGTTTTATTCAAAGTCATGACAGACTAGTTATGTGACGTATGTATCCGTTTTGGTTTAACAGTTTCAATAGTGTGAACGAATATGCCATTCTTCATCCTAAAACTTGAGATAATTTGGACACAGATATAAGAAACACCTTCCCAAATGTGGCTCGCTGTGCATGGTGGAAATACCAGTTCAAAAACTCAGAAATATTGAAAAATCGATTGAAATTTTTTAAATACTGCTTTTAATGTCACCGAGAAAGACTTAAGGTTTTTCACTCAGACTTAGAAAAATGTTGTAGAAAACTTGGAAAAATATGGGAGAAAACTTGAAACAATGTTGGAGAAAACTTCGGACAATGTTGGAGAAAACCTAGGACAATGTGAGAGAAAACCTAGGACAATGTTGGAGAAAACTTGGGAAAATATGGGAGAAAACTTGAAACAATGTTGGAGAAAACTTCGGACAATGTGGGAGAAAACTTGGGACAATGTTGGAGAAAACTTTTGGAAAAATATGGGAGAAAACTTGAAACAATGTTGGAGAAAACTTCGGACAATGTTGGAGAAAACTTGGGAAAATATAAGAGAAAACTTGAAACAAAGTTAGAGAAAACTTGGAAAAATATGGAAGAAAACTTGAAACAATGTTGGAGAAAACTTCGGACAATGTGGGAGAAAACCTGGGACAATGTTGGAGAAAACTTGGAAAAATATGGGAGAAAACTTGAAACAATGTTGGAGAAAACTGCGGACAATGTGGGAGAAAACTTGGGACAATGTGGGAGAAAACTTGGGACAATGTGGGAGAAAACTTGGGACAATGTTGGAGAAAACTTGGAACAATGTTGGAGAAAACTTCGGACAATGTTGGAGAAACCCTAGGACAATGTTGGAGAAAACTTCGGACAATGTTGGAGAAAACTTGGAACAATGTTGGAGAAAACCTAGGACAATGTTGGAGAAAACTTGGAAAAATAAGGGAGAAAACTTGAAACAATGTTGGAGAAAACTTGGACAAATATGGGAGAACACGTTTCAAAATGGCTTCCTTTGATGAAAATTGGACAAATTTTCGATTCAGGCAGTGAACGTACATTTATCATAAAAATTCCATGAAACAGATTTGGAAAAATGTGAACAGAAATTTGAAAAAACACACTTAAAACGGATTCCTTTGTTGTAAACTTCACTTCAAAACCGCAGAAAGTTCGACACATTTTGGATAATGTTCAGTCGGTGAACATGCATTTATCCTAAAATTTTCCGAAAATATATACTCGGAAAAATGTCAGTATAGAAACTCGCAAAACACGTTTCAAAATTATTTCCTTCAAAAGTCGATTGACATTTTTTGGATACTGGCTTTTAACATGTCACGAAGCAAGCTTGACTAAGGATTTTTCATTTACAGACTTGGAAAGATGTTGGAGAAATGTTGGAAAAAATCTTGGAAAACTCGTTTCATAATGCAGGGTTCCCCCAGACCTGGAAAAGTCAGGGAACTTGAAAATGACCTGGAAAAGTCAGGGAAAAGTCAGGGAAGAATGGTTTATTTGGAAAAAGTCA